>LKTO01000022.1:0-222423 GCA_001399465.1 Hymenoscyphus scutula
AATCCTAAGAGACTAATTTCTAAGGTATCTATAGAATAGAAGTAGTACTTATCTATCTATATAGTAGCTAGTATAAAGCCTTATTCTAGATATAGATATTATACTTCTTTATTATATCCTTAATAATTACTAGTAGATAGTCTATAAAGTATTATTATTTTATTTACTAAGTAGTTCTTTCTATTTCTTAATATTCGTAAGCGAGTACTAAATAATACTCGCTAATAAACTACTTTATATATTCTTTTAGAACCTATAATTTTCTATTATAGTACTAGTTCCTTTCTTTATATATATTCTAGATTACGTCTAGCTATAGATCTACTATTTATATAGCTATAATTTAGTAAACTATTAGAGCTAAGTCTCTATTAAGTAGTTCTTTTAATATTACTAGCTTTATATATTCTCTAGCTTCTTTATAGCCTAGTTTATAACTAAGAGTATCTACTCTTAGGTTTATAGTTTCTATAATATATTAGATAACTATATTATAATATAATAGAGTTTCTAACTATCTAGTAAGACGTTCGCTTATAAGTTCCTTAGTAGTAGTAAAGGTTTAAAGGTTAGCGTAATTAGTAAGAACTATTATCTAATACTTTATTTCTTAGAGATAGATTTTCTAATACTTTAAAGTAAAGACTATAGTAAGTAGTTCCTTCTCGAATATAGGTAGTTCTACTATACTAGGTCTAATATATTTAAGTAGTAGACTATAGATATTAATTTTCTGTTTTCGTCTAGTTATAGATATATAGTATCTATTACTATATCTAATAAGTCTATTTCTATAGTACTCGGTTTCTCTAGATTATAGCTATATAGAATTAGTTTCTTAGTAAAGCGTTTCTTTATTATCTAAAAGACTATTTCTATAATCTTATTCTATATAAAAGGTACTTCTTTATATATAAGGTTTATTATTAGTTTAGATATTCTAGCGTAGTCTACTATAAACTAATAATAGAAGTTAGCGAATCTCTAGAAGTATTAAATTTCTTTAACGTTTTTTAGTAATTCCTAGTTAATAATATCTCTTATTTTATCTAGATTAATTTCTATTCTTTCTAGAGAGATTATCTAGTCTAGAAACTTTATATAAGTTACTCTAAACTTATATTTTAATAACTTAAGTTGAGAGTTTACTATAGCGAGTCTCTTTATAACCTTATATATATAACTCTTATATTCCTCTACTTTATCTAAGTAGATTAGAATGTTTTCTAGATAATAAATAATAGTTACCTCTAGAAGACCTTCTAGAATATTATTATTCTACCTCTAGTAGGTTACTAGTATAGTAGCTAATCTAAATAGTATTACTATATACTTATAAAGTCTTAATAGTAATCTAAAAGCGGTTTTCTACTTATTATCTACTTTAATTCTAATTAAGATATAAGCGTTTCGTTAGTCGAGTTTTATAAATATCTTAGTAGAGCTAATTCTATCTAGTAGATATTATTCTTCTAGTAGTAGATAAGCGTTCTTAATCGTTATATTATTTACATCTTAGTAGTTAATATAGACTTAACCTATTAGGTTATTCTTCTTACTAATAACTAGTATATTTAGTAGAATAGATAATTTAGATCTCTAAATATAACCTTTCTTTAAACCTTTAACGATATAGCTTTTAAAGTGTTATAGCTTAATCTAACTATAAGGCTATATTTTCTATTTCTTAAAGTTATAACTCTCTTTTAATTTAATCTTATAATTCTATAGACGATATTCTAGTAGAGTTTATAAGTTCTCTAGGTTCTTAAACAATTCCGCGAATTCTCTAAACTATATAGATATTATATTATTAGCTTTCTCGCTAACCTATAGAGAACTCTCGATAAGATGTTCTAGCGCCTTAGAAGAGGTAGCGCTAACCTTGTTCTAGCTATATAGTTATAGCTACGATCCTTTATAGTTATATTAGCTAAAAGTTATTATTTAGAATTTCTAGTTTATATTAGAATTATATTCTCTAATCTATAGTATACTAAGTATTATATTCTAACTTCTAATCTTAATAATATTAAATTATATATCTAAGTAGTATTCTTCAATAGTAATTTATATTAGAATTATTTACTAATTAATAACTCTATTTTAATATACTACGTCTATTCTACTAACTATACCTAGACGATATAGTTCTATCTTCTTAATAGAGACGTTTAGCTTCTTAAGTACTAATAGAGAAAGGAAGTTATCTATCGCTTCTAAGTTAATTATAACCTAGAGTTTCTATTCTCTAATCTTTATAGTTACTATTAACTATCTATCTTCTAATATAGTATAAATTTCGTTTTTAATAAAGTATACTATAAAACTTCGCTCTCTCTAGCTAATTTCTACTACTTAAGAGTTACTTCTCTAAGAGTAGAGTATTACTTATTATAAATTACCTTTAAATACTCTATAAATTATTTACTATTCTATAACTCTATTATAGTTAGGTTTATTACTAGTAAACTATTTCTCTAATTTCTAGTCTAATATAGGTTTTAGATAGTAATACTACTATATAATTACATCTTCTAATATAACTTCTAGAGCCTAGTATTCTTCTACTTATAGTTAGATAAAAGGTTAATCTCTTTCTATCTATAACTTAAGAGTAGACTCGAAGATGTTCTCGATAGTCTATACGTTTAGTTTTCCTTCTATAGTATCTAGGTTACTTTTGAGATTTCTAAAGATAATACTTATTAGAAGGTTTTCCTAAACTTAAAATCTTTCTAGCGCTTCTAGAGCCTGTTCTCTAGTTATATAAGAAGCCTAAAACTCTAACTTGTTTCTATTAAGGTCTATCTATTAGTTACTATATTTAAAACATTCTATAAATACCTATATTTCTTCTACTTAAGAGTTGTTATTCTAGTTATTTCCTTAACTAGATACGTCTAATAATTCTAACGATAAGTCTAATAAGAACTCTACTATCTCTATATTATATTATAGAGGTAGATTATACTCTAATTTAGATTATCTCTTATAGTATTACTTAAGAATAGAATTCTTCTTATTCTCTATCTATATTTTATATCTATAAGCTTCTAGCTCTTTATTAAATAGATTAAATCTTTTAAGTAATACTATTTTCTTTCTAGTTATAGTATTTACTTAATACTTTCCTAAAGAATTAGCCTTCTTATAATAGTTACTTACTCTATAGCTAGATAGACTATATAAAAAGTAGAGGTTCTACTTATATCGTTAGTTTCGTTCTTTCTAGAAGAGCTTCTACTTTCTAGAAGTCTTCTTCTAGATAGCGTTTACTTATTAGTTGTTCTAGTAGTCTAGTCGATTCTATTTATTATACTTCTTAAATTTAGAGTAGAGATTAGTTTTCTTAAATTCCTATAGATAGTTATCTAAATAGATTACTCTTTTAATTATAGTAGTAATATCTTTATAATCGAGGTTATATCTCGCTATCTCTTTATATAGTTTTATATTAAGTTCTCTATAGAAGAGTTCTATAAGAGTAAGAGAATTCTACTCTATTCTATTTCTATAATATTAGAATTCATTTATATAGTTAATTACTAATCTAGTTTAGTATAGGTTAAGTTATCAAGCTATAAAGCGATCAGAGACATAGTCACGCCGTAGTAGGTAGAGAAGAAGGTATTGAAGTATTTATTTAAGTGTAAAGCTTGCTTTCTAAGAAGAGTAAGCAGGAGTCCTTAAGTACTCGAGCGCCTAGACCCCTGGTTAGTATAACGAGCGTAAACTATATATATATATGACTTTCAAGAAAACGTGACATACCCCTTAGGCGCACTAGTCCTGAATAGGTCAAGTGTTCCCTTTTAAGGAAGCAAACAACCTTTTTATATCTACAATTCTATGTTACCTTTCAATCTTCCTTTTAAGTAATAATAGTAACCCTACCGCCCCCCTGTCATAGCTTGTTAGTCGAGATCTACTTATATTACTTATACTACTACTACCCTTAAGGCACGAAAAAGAAAGGTAAGTAAATAGAGATCGAATTCCTCTTGTTTAATACTTAATCTATAGAAGTAAGGCTTGTTCGAGCTCACCTCTTACTTCTAAGTATTAGGTTGGCGTAGCTTCTTGATCTCATTACTAATACTTGTTTCTAGAGAGGTGACCTTAATGATAGTTCTTGAGTTTCTTCTATACCTCCTCTACGCTTGCCGGCCGAGCTCTAAAACCCCTCTCTAGCTGCTTAGTCGAATGAGCTTCAAACCCCTTCTCTAGTTACTTAGTCGGATGAGCTCCTAAACCCTTCTCTCGTTACTCCGTCGGATGAGCTCCTAAACCCTCCTCTCGTTGCTCTGTTAGAAGCTAACCCTGATTCCTCTTCTACTAAGAAGAGACGTAGTTCGCGAGGTGCCCTCTAATAGGATTCATATAATAGTTGTTTTCAAGCTATGTTATAGGGATGGTCAGATAAGAATTAAGGTTATTATTACAATGTTGTCAGTTAGCAAGTTAATACTCGCTGTTATCGCTACTTAGATAGCTATGACTATGTTCTAATACATCCTCTAGTCGTTTCTTTTACTCTTCTCCTGTTTAGTACTCTTCGAGATTTAGCTGTTATACAGGTTGAATTAGTAAAGAAGTAAGTTGATTTGTTATCTTATTTTAAGCTTCCTGTTAACTGATTTCTTTTTAGAGTTTTAATAGTAAAGATTAAGGAATTACGTACTATCTATAAGTCTATAGTTTATTATAGTTTAGATAACAAGCTTTAACGCTATATAGATGCTACTTGTACTACTAGGAAGTATAGACTTGCCTCTCTTCCTTCTTCTACTCCTACTAGCGATAATATTAAGGAGAATAAAGATAAGGTTATTAAATTAGTAAAGGTAGCTTAGAAAAGTGTTATTTATACTTATATTATTAAGTTGATAGACCTAATTAATAGTAATTAAGCTTAGTATAGATTATCTTTATACTTATTATTATATATATAAATACTTAGAAGAGACTTAAGTAGCTAGCGACTTATACTCTAAGTAGGTTAGTTCTTTTAAAGGATAAGGAAATATATCTTTAAATAGACTTAAAAGTAGATAATAATAAAAGAAAGTTTATAAATAAGATTAGATAAAAGAAGATTTATACTTAATAGTACTTTAGTTATATAATATATTGTTTAGTAAGCTTAAATTAGTACCTCTTAGGTCTCTAAGCGCGTGTACCTCTAAATTCGTACGCGATATACTTACCTCTCCTTAGAATAGAAGTACTAGTTTCTCAGGGTTGCTTCTTAAGGATTCTACTAATACGCGTTTATTCTAAAGGTTTAAGAGTTTTCTAAAGTCTTCGAATTTAAAGCGTAGTAGATTTTTTATCATCCTGTCTACTAGTATATCTTTTATCGGTAGATATATAAGCTTAAAGCTCCCTTGTTAGTATTTCTAGCGTAGCTATATGTTCTAGATATTAATATGTCGAAGCTTAGTCAAGATACGTTGATTATCCTTAACTACTAGCCTGATTATTTACTAATTGTCGTAGAATATTATCTACATGCCTCCTAGATTAAGCTTTAATTCAGTAAACAAGCGCTAAAGAGCTATTATCTCTTCTACGACAGACTTTATACTAAGTAGCTCTACCTCTATAGTCGACGTAGTTATAGTTTCCTGTCTTGTTGCCTTCTATACTATTATACTACTAAATAGCGTGATTATATATCTAGTAGACGATCGTCGGGTTTCTACATCGTCGGTGTAGAAAGTATTAGATACTATTATTAGGAGCGTTTCTCTCTATTTAGCTAAGTATTCTATCGCTAGAAAACAAGAACTAAATAGGTACTATAGAGTCTACTCTATAGCTTAAATATATGTGATCGAAGGGTTTATTAGGAATTATAACAGCTGAGAGTATATAAAGGCTATATCTAGTCGGATTATTATTATAGTATATAGAATTAAACCTACCATCTACTAAAAGAGCTTGATCTCGTGTTGTTTCGCGCTCCCTTTGTTCTTCTTAAGCTCTATTCCTAGTAGAGGTATATATAGGCATTTTCCTTTAGTTAGTCTAAATCGCTCGACGATCCGCTTAATTGTGAGGAACTAAATAAGCAGTGGAGTACGCAGACGTGATAGAACCACTAGTGTTCTATTACAATACAGAATAATCGATGCCTTCCTTCTACCTCCGTCTAACCTCCCTCTTAAATACCCCTTCCTATATCTCTAGTCTCCCTACATTCCTAAAAACATCCCTAGTCTCCCTACATTCCTGAAAACATCCCTAGTCTCCCTACATTCCTGAAAACATCCCTAGTATCCCTGGCTTTAACCCTACATTCCTAGTATCCCTGGCTTCGACCCGGTTACGCACAAAGACCCCTCCGCTAAGACCCCTGGTTGATCCAGCCACCTTAATCTCAGTCTCTCACAATGCCTCCCCCTCTAGGTTCTTGTCCTCAAGAACTAAAGGCAGTAGCACTTATAGTACATAATATAATCCTAGGTATCATTCCCCATTCGGGCCAGTAACTGGAGCACGGGGAAAAACCAGTAACTGGTCAAAAACCCTATATACTAAATAACCTCTCTAAAGACTTAAAAATTCAACCGAAATTGACAACTGCAATTAACAACCGCAATTGACAACCGTAATTGACAACCGTAATTGACAACCCGTGTAAATCGCCTCCCTCTCTGTAGTGCTGTCCTCAGCACTAAACACTAGCCAATCACACATATATAGCCTCGCGCAGGCTTTCCGCAAGCTTCTCGCTGGCTGAAAACAACTCAAAAACAACCTTAAAAACAACTTTAAAACACCCTGAAAACAACTCCTAAAAACAACTTCAAAACAAGCACTAACACTTCTCAACAACAACTCTTCTTCAGAGGCTTTCCACAAGCTTCTCGCTAGCTGAAAACAACTCAAAAATAACCACAAAACAACTTCAAAACACCTTCAAAACAACTCCCAAAAACAACTTCAACACAAGCACTATTGCTTCTCAACAACAACTCTTCTTCAGAGGCTTTCCGCAAGCTTCTCGCTAGCTGAAAACAACTCAAAAATAACCACAAAACAACTTCAAAACACCTTCAAAACAAGCACTATTGCCTTTCAACAATTCTCTTGCTGTAAACTTCTCGCTAGCTTTCCGCAAATCTCTCGCTGGCTGTCTGTAAGCCTCTCGCTGACTTCCTGCAAACTTCTCGCTAGCTGTCCGCAAGTCTCTCGCTAGCTGTCTGTAAACCTCTCGCTGACTTCCTGTAAACTTCTTGCTGTCCGCAAATCTCTCGCTGGCTGTCCGTAAACCTCTCGCTAACTTCCTGTGAACTTCTCGCTGACTTCCTGTGAACTTCTCGCTGACTTCCTGTGAACTTCTCGCTGGCTGTCCGCAAATCTCTCGCTGGCTGTCCGCAAGCCTCTTGCTGGCTTTCCGCAAATCTCTCGCTGGCTGTCCGCAAGCATCTCGCTGGCTTTCTGTAAGTCTCTCGCTGGCTGTCTACAAGCCTCTCGCTAGCTTTCTATATGTCTTTTGATCGTCTTATTTTCCTGCTAAACAGCTATCATGATTTACTTCTAACAGCTTAACTGTAGGATCATATAGCACATAAATCGCTCCTACGCAACGTAGTATCCCCTTTGTATTAGAAATCTATCTAATGGCTCCAGCTTTCTCCTCGGCTTCTACTTTTCTTACTCCTTATGTTATACAAAGGGGTCACTCCTTTGTAGCGCTATAAGAAGCTCGATAAGCGTCAAGTCCGTATCATTGAATGCTGTTTCAGGGTTGCTCTATCGCAGGCCTAACACCCGTGACACGTACTGTTTGCAACCAGCTATGTCAGCGACAGGCTTAAGCAATGGGTCTCCCACTGCTCCGTCGCAACTCTGGCTGACCCTATGGATCATTGGCCCCGGCGTCTCACCGGTCGAGAGGTGCCTACCCTCTCTCTCCTAGGCCTTGAATTGCAGCACTTCAGGGACTTCTGCGATTCTAAGGGCTACGATTTATAGCTCCTTAGTGCTCTAGTTGCCTCTATTCTCAGAGGCCGGGTCTTAGCTAGCATATAATAATACTGAGGACTTTCTTCTCTAAAAACACTTCTTAAATTAGTACTATTAAACCTCTAAAATGGTGCTGCTGAGTATGTAAATAAGTACTACTGAACTTCTAAGAGAAGGTACGACCGAGCACGTGAATGAGCACTGCTGGGCTTACTAAATGAGCACTACTGAACCTCTAAAATGGTGCTGCTAAGTATATAAATGAGTACTGCTGAACTTCTGAGAAAAGGTGCTACCGAGCACGCGAATGAGCACTGCTGAGCTCGCTGAATGAGCATTGCTGAGCTTGCTGAATGAGTACTGCCGAATTTCCAAAAGAGTACTACTGAGCTTGCCAAATGAGAACTGCTGAGGTTGCTAAATGAGTATGACTAAGTACTGTCGAATTTCCAAAAGAGTATTACTAGGCTCGCTAAATGAGCATTGCTGGGCTTGCTGAATAAGCATTGCTAAGCTTGCCGAATGAATACTGCTGAGCTTGCTGAATGAGTACTGCCGGGCTTGCCGAATGAGTACTACTGAATTTCCGAAAGAGTACTGCTGAGCTTGCTAAATGAGTATGACTGAGTACTGCCGAATTTCCAAAAGAGTACTACTGAGCTTCCAAAAGAGTACTGCTGGGCTTGCTGAATGAGCATTGCTGAGCTTGCCGAATGAATACTGCTGAGCTTGCCGAATGAATACTGCTGAGCTTGCTGAATGAGTACTGCCGGGCTTGCCGAATGAGTACTACTGAATTTCCAAAAGAGTACTGCTGAGCTTGCTAAATGAGAACTGCTGAGCTTCCAAAAGAGTACTGCTGAATTTCCAAAAGAGTACTACTGAGCTTGCTGAATGAGTATGACTGAGTACTGCCGAATTTCCAAAAGAGTACTATCTGTGCTTTCCTGATACCGCTTGCGGCTCGCTGTCGTTCCGCGGTAACTCCATTCCTTTGCGAATCCAGGGTCAGTTCCCTCTGTCCTTCCTGTAGCAATTGTTCTTCGCATGGTCGCTGTGAGTCTTCCTCTCTGCCCGCGTATGTGCCGCCGGTTATACTCTGAGTCCTAGATGGTCGCTCGTCTGTTGGTTGTTGGCTTTGCGATCTTGTTATTGGTCTCGTTGTTATGTGAGTCCTATCATCTCGTCGTCTTATTATCTTGTTGTCTTGTTTGTCTTGTTGTCTTGTTGTCTCGTTATCTCGTTGTCTCGTTTGTCTCGTTGTCTCGTCGTCTCGCTGTCTCGTACCAGACTACTTCCCTAAGGGTAAGATCGATTATAATGTGAGGAACTAAATAAGCAGTGGAGTACGCAGACGTGATAGAACCACTAGTGTTCTATTGCAATACAGAATAATCGATGCCCCTCTTCTACCTCCGTCTAACCTTCTAGTTATATATATCTAGACCCCTTGAATACCCCTTCCTAGCCCTACATTCCTAGTATCCCTACATTCCTGAAAACATCCCTAGTATCCCTGGCTTTGACCCTTCATTCCTGAAAACATTCCAAGTATCCCTGGCTTCGACCCGGTTACGCGTAAAGACCCCTCCGCTAAGACCCCTGGTTGATCCAGCCACCTTAATCTCAGTCTCTTACACTTAGTTATCTAATATAAACATAATATAGAAGAAATAGATATATCTATAGATATCTATAAAGATAAATATTATATAATTTTTCTAAATATAAAAATAATAATCCGAGCGCTAAGCTAGTTATATATATACTAACTATTTACTCTATAAATATTAAAGTAGTAGTAGAGTAATCCTAGTAAATTGTCTTAAAAAGCTAGAAGAATTAAAGATAATTAACCTAGCTATTAGAATAATACACTCTAGTTATCTAGTTATCTAGTTATCTATTAAATTTAGAAAAACGACCTAGAAAGATAGATATATACTATAACGTAATAAATTTCCTCTTATAAATAGAAAGAGAAACTATTCACCTAAGTTAAGATAGTAGTAGATATCTAAGTAGAAGGTTTAACGCTATAGACGGAAACGAATAATAAGTATAGCCGATAGGTGAGAATAATTAGCTAGATATAAACTCTCCTCTCGGTTGAATTGAATATACTATATAGCGGAAAGCGAATCTTTACTAATATATATATCTTACATTCTAGAGCCATCTTACTTCAATTCCCCACCCGGTATTTGTACCACCTACACCTGCTAGTTCAAACCTAGACTCTGATAAGTGTACAAGCAAGTTGGCCGAGCCGTTGAATATTTGCGTAACCTTTCCAAATCTCGATCTACTCCATCTCGACCGGAGAAAAAAAATCAGCCACCTGTACTGTGCTACTTCCCCCGACTCCCTTGTTTGTATTACCAAGGGTGATCAAAACGACAGCTGTCAAGTTTGACACTTCGTTTATAAGAAAGTGTCGTGCTTGCTTACCTCATTGGGAAGATACGAATCTAGTACTACGTAAAATTTGATTTGGTGAATAGATATACCACTTTTACTACCAGCGCTTGGGAAGTTGGGATATCTGACTTGTTGTACATGTAATCTTATGGATTTATGCAAGTTGATCCCTTCAACGTAAAAGCGTCGACATATTAGCGTCGACATATTAGCTTCGCTTTCGTATGGTGTAACTTTACCACGTGTTTAACCAACAATCTGGGATTCGCATCTTCGACATCTTTTCTTCTTCAGAAATAGAATGACCTGCCTCACAACTGCAGATTTAAGTGTTGGTTGGTGGTGTGGTGTCTGATCAAACCTGCCAACCGAGAACCTGGTCTTCAACGGCCGTTTTAGCCGAAGGATCACAGTTCCAGCCGATCAGCTTCCCGCATTGGGACCAACTGAATGAGCCTCCACCCCGCCGCACGCGTACTTGTTTCGTGAAACGGGTCGGGGCAGATGGGTTCCTGTTGGGTTTGTAGAAGTATGTACAACAGCGCAGGACAATCTGTTGTCCTTGTGGGAGGATGCTTAAACCAACATGGACGAGGATTTCCTCAAGGGGACGTCGGTAGTGGTTAGCCGCTGGCTTTTGATTCTCATGCCCCTCACTTCGACGGCTCTTCACATGTCGAGTTACTCTTCTGGCAACGAGGCTCCGGCATGGGACCGGATTTGTCGTCACACAAAACTTATTTAACCTGAGGCTTTCATAGATTTCCTAGTTTCTTCTACAGCTGCTGACGAGCTTTCCAGAGGTAGTTCCAGCCAAAAGGAAGTTCGAAGAATAAGTGGAGATCGCGTATTAAAAGACCAATATGGAAGTCGATACCACGTGCCAAGAGATCCCATTCGGTCAAGGCTCGCATCTGGGCCGCATACGCTGCAAGGCTAGGCGGGCGCTAGTAAGGTTCTCCGGCCCCCAAAGTTCGTTTCTCTGCGGTCTCCCACACATCACCACACCACATTTCATCATTCTGTCGCATCGCAGAGCCTCGTCTCGTCGATCGACGGGACCCAACTGAGTTCCGTACAGAAGAGAAGGCCCCCTCAGCTTCTCCAGCACTTTGCAGAGGGAATATTGAATTGCGCAGTGGTTGCATTAGTTTGCATTACTTTGCATAAAAACAATACCATATGTGCCTCCCAACAGCGTCACTACAGATTGTGGCACTGGGCTGGAACCACCGAACGCCTTCAATAGAGCATCGTCTCCACTTCCGCTTGCCAAGTGAAGAATGGAAGTCAAGAGGGCTGATACAGTACTGTAGGTTGGAATATGGGGCGAGGAGCTATCCCATCTTGCTAGCCGCCGCATCCCATCCGGTCAACACCACATGTACTTCTCTCACCCACGACCTGGAACTTCAATTCCATAATTTCATACTGCAATTCGTAATCAATCCCCCCCCCCCTTCCCATCCTTCCTCCCTTGCACCGGATCAACTTGTTGCACCGCATATAGCAAACTCTCCAACAAACATTCACTCTCGAGCGCATGCCCTGCCCCCATATCAGGAACCTCTCCTCCACCTCCTCTTCTTCGTCAGCCCATGACGTTCTTCTCTCATCTTCAAATTCGGGTCCTCACGAGCAAGGTCAACAAGGTTAACAATGTCGACAAACCCCGCCGACCGTCACAGTCTTCTGCGACCGGAAGGAAGTGATCTCTCCGATACCTCGACCGCCATCAACTCCCCTCAACCAGCTTCTCCTCAGCCCTCGGCGCATCTTCGACATGGCTACCATCGAACCGGTTCCGATGTTTCTCTGGGTTCCAACTTGATAGACCCGAATACACCACCCCTCCACAATCCAATTGAACAAGATGGCCCTGCACAAGGACTCGGCATCTTCAATGAACCCAAAAGAGCCTTCTCATTCGCTCGAAGACCAGTTGGAAGTCGAGCTTCCTTAACACCATCCACCCCGCCCACACCCTCGAATCCGTTTCTTGATAAGCCCGAACCCTCGCCGAGTTCGTCCGCTTCCTTTACACCCACTACTCCGCCATGGCACCGGTATGATACGCCATATGATGGGCCGGGGCTGAGACCTGTCACCGAAGCAGACGAAGACTCGATCAGTAAAGGGAAACATTCATCTTTTACAGAGGGCTTGGTCGATACGCCCGACGATTTCCGGAACGATTCGCAATTTAGAAGCATCGCGATGCATAATGATAATGATACAACAAGTTTGTGTCCCAATTGACTTGGAAATTCATTTCCTGACATAATCACAGGACTTACAGATGGCTGTCCATCAACTCATGACATACATTCCAAAAGAACCCATTGGCTCTCTATATCCATCCTTTTTCTTTCAATATACTCGACTGTTTTCTCGGGTATTTGGTTGGGGCTCGCGCTCTCGGGGCGGGAATGGAAACAATTACGATCTTCTGGAAGTGGTGGTATCAATGTGTCCACCGCAAGGACCATCTTTGCTTTTTTTGCAAAGACAATTGAGTTGTCTTTCGTTACAGTATTTGTCACCTTTTTGGGACAAGTATTGAGCCGGCGATCGTTGATGAGAGCCGAACGAGGGGTAACGATTTCGGAAATGACCATGAGGAGCTGGGTCATTCAGCCGGGTTCAATGATAACGCATTGGCACAACTTACAGCACGCCGGCCTATCAGTTCTTGGGATGATAACCTTGACGGCTGCCTTCGTTGCAATGTTCTATACTACCGCTTCTGATGCTCTGGTATCACCCCATCTAAAATTTGGAAAGCTTCAGGAGAAAGTTCTTTTTGGATCGGTACGTACAAGCTATGCCAACACCCTCTACGTTGCTAGTTCGTGTCAAACTCCTGTCACTACAGAAATGGACAAGGAATACTATGGCACTACATGCTTACAAATTCAACATGCTGGTCAATGTAAGTACTTGCCAGATCAAAACGGCAATGTTGCTCTACTGACAAACCATCCAGCGTATCATAATGGGATAGCTTACCTGCGAACTTGGGATGATATTTCCAATGGGTTCGGTATCTCGTCAGATATCAAGCAGAGACCCCCTGCGCCAGCAATGCTTTACGACAATACCACGGTAACTGGGAGCTGGGTCTTCACGGAGACAAGTGACATGACGAGAGCGTACGCCGATCATAAGAGAATCGTCAACAATATAACTCTTGCTATGCCACATGCCGGAATCTTTGCTGCAGCACGACACGGTAAAAACAACGTTGTTCAACCAGAACAGCTTGATGGGATTGGAAAGTATGAGATAACTGCAGCTGTCGTCAGTCCTTCGGTAAACGTGATGTGTGTGAACGCAAATGAGGACGAGCTTGCTCCAATTATCTATGCTACATGGCCAGGGTCGAACTTGACATTCAAAACTCCTCAAGATGAGAAGGCTGTCCCTCCCACTTGGGTAGACAAAGTCAGATTGGAGCCTGGAAAAGAGTATCTTAATTCTACGTCACTTGACAGCCTATTCCACTGGGGCAAGGACTACCAGCGGCAACCACCAATTTTTCCTGTGGTAAGCATTCCGAATTTCTATTTCTAGCTGAGCTGATTCCTTGGTTCTGTGAGACTATGTACACCTGAATCAGGGCTCCCGTGTCATTAGTTCATATTTTAAGCTTACTTTCTTCAGTATCCAAAAGAGTACAATTCACTCGTCAATGCTACTATGAATTATGGCTCGGACGCCTACCTCCTCATCAAAGCACCGAATATTACGACTACAGATTACACGCTATGTCAACTGAAGTCTTTCCATACATATACATGTAGCACGCGCTACAATGTATCAGGAATCAATTCGGGACACCTCCAATCTTACTGTGATTACAAGGGCGATAAAACGACGTATATCCACTCAGTGGCTGATGCTCTCACCCAAATCCAATCAAACTGGAAAGACATCGCTTCTGAATGGCTGAATGCCCTAGCTCTCGGCACTGGCATCTCCAACGCCAACGCGGCCAACGCACGAATGCTCAGCCAGTTCATCCACGCACCATCGTCTGATGGATCCGTGAAACTCAACCCCTATCTCCCAAGCATCGCAGAACATTTGGCAGTCCTAGCTGGTGGCACGTTGTTGGCGAGTTCTTTGGATTCCACATTCCAGCATCACTGGGACCGCAAAACCCCATCGCTCGATCCTCCGGGGGTGGACGAAGCATTCAACGGCACCATCATCTCGCAACAATACGCCTCGGGCTACACGCTAGAGTGGGAGCGGGTGTTCTACGTTGTTCTCTTCCTCGTCTTTGGGACCAACATCTTCTGCCTCATCTACTTCTTCGTCTACTCGGGTCTCGTAACCGACTTCACCGAGCAGCAGAATCTCTTCGCGTTGGCGGTGAACTCACCACCTGCTAGGAGGTTGAGTGGGAGTTGTGGCGCGGGACCCGAGGGCGATCAGTTGAACATCAACTTTAGCGTTCGACAGGATGCGAATAGTGGGCATTATTATGTGATTGACTCGGGCCACGGGATCGTGATTAGTGAGACGCAGATGCGGAAGCGGGAGCAGAGGAGGGTGTTGAGGAGCCAGAATAGTTATCAGGTCTTGAGTAGTAAGCGGGGGAGTTGGCTGTGAGTGTGGTGGGAAAGGTACAAGAAATGAAAAGAATTTAAAGATTGGGGGGAGATGTAGATAGAGATGAGAGGAGATGAGGTAATTCTAATATTTTAGAAATGAAATAAAATTCTCGTACTCGAGTATTTACACTTCCATACATTAAATGAAGGAAAGGAAAGGTGATTTTCATCGGGGGTGCTCCCGTTCATACGAATTTATTATTTTCGCCCAGCACAACCTGGAATGGCATCGCTTACCTAAGTAACCCGACGATCTTCAGATCTTTCCCCCACATTTCAAGAATGGACAGGGGATAGATAGGACAGGGGCGCTGCCGAGGAACGTCCATGGCTGACGTCATGATGTGATGTAAGCCTTGCAATCGCTAAAGTAGGGTGGCATGTGCTCTTTTCCAATTCTTTTGTGAAGATGAGTAGGATGGTAGAATGAGGGAAGAGTAGGTAGGATAGGAATAGAGGAAGAAATCGGAGTTGAAACGGGAAGGATGGTGAGAGATTGAGATGTTCTTGTGGGAAATACGAGGGGTATGTGTTTTTCGTCATAGGTGGAATGGGGTAGGTACGTTCCAATCACATAGCAGCTGCAGCTTCCCTTCCCGAGTCAGTTCATGTGTACAGCAGCAGCTTCCCCGCCAAAAACAAGGGGGGGAGCAAAGCCGGTTTGCTGCTGTGAGACGCTCCATGGGATTTGCTTGGATGGAGATCGACGCTTGCAGTCATCAACTCACATCTCCGCTGTCTGGCAAGCCACACAGACCCTGGGCTTGGAAGCATTTTTCGAAGCAAGGTATTGTTTTTCTCCGTCATCGTCCAATATAAGTAGCGCCCCTTGTTCCCGGTGCAGCTATGTCTGCTGCTGCGGAATCTGTTTCTGTTTCTTTATCAACACCTACACCACCCATCGACGCCTCGCATACTAGCACTGGTACTAGGACTGGTACTAGGACAGGAGAAAGATCGAAATTGCTACCCGCCTTTCGACAGAAAGAAACAAGTCAACAGACTAATTCGAGTCAAGTCACTTTTGCACCAACTCACCCAGGACAACATCAACATCCCAACCACGGAAATCCACACCACCACCACCATTCCAGCACCGAATCCTTCCACTTCCTCAAACCACCCACCTTCCCCCAACGCAAAGACTCGACCCAACCCTCCGCCAGCTCCGGCCTCTCCCTCAACACCCCCGCAACCCAACTCCAACCCAACCAAAAACAGCATTTCCTCGCCAAACTTCGACCCCTCCGCCAAAAGACCCAAAACCTCGTCACCATGGCAAAAGGAACACTAGCCCTCAAAGCGCTCTCCTTGTTCCTGCGACTGATTCAATTCGGCTGCGCCGCCGTGATACTCGCGATATTTAGTTATTTCCTCGCCGTCCTCGCGAATAATGATTTGAGTATTTCCACGTATATCCGTGCCGTAGAGGGGATTGCGGGAGCGGGCGTGGTGTATACGATTCTAGGGTTGCTGTTGGTTTGTTGTTTGGGGGGTGTGGTGGTTTTTAGTTTGATTGCTGTGGTGTTTGATTTCGCGTTTGCGGGGGCGTTTGCTTATGTGGCCTACGCAACACGAGGAGGGAGGAGTTGTTCGGGGATCGTGGATACGCCGCTTGGTGTGGGGGATGTAGACAGTGAGAATAGGGTTGGGAATGGAAGGGGAGGGATGACGGGGTTGCCGGGGTTTGGGACGGCTTGTCGGTTGAATAGTGCTTGTTTTGCTGTTGCGATTATTGGGGCGTAAGTCTTCTCTGTCTCTCTCTCTCTCTCTTTCCCTTATTCTTCGATTACATTTAACATCCATACTAATTGTTTCCTCAAAAAGCGTCTTCTTCCTCCTCTCCATCCCCCTAGAACTCTCCCTCATCCGCCACCACAAAAAAGAAAAAGCCTTCGGTCCCTCCCCCCACAACAACTACACAGCCGGTCGCTCCACCTCACGCAAATTCTGGCAGCGAAAACCTAAATACGCGGCGGATGTCGAGAAACCGGATGCGTTGCCGATGCATACTACCCCTGCGGATGCGAGGATGAGTTATGCGACGGAGAGTACGGCTGTGACGACGGATCGGTATGGGAATGTGATGGCAGGTGCGCCGGGGAGTAATGTTAGTGGTGGGACGGGGTGGCAGACTACTACTACTACTAGTCAGCCGGGGTATGGGGGACGGGCTGCGAATTTTTAGATGTGCGTGCTGAAGAAGCTGGTGGTTAAGGGGAAGGGAGGGTCTTGTGAAGGTACACGTTTTATTGTATAAAGTTTTTTTTTCCTTCTTCTGTTTTTTTGGTGGTTTCGGTGGTGAGGAAATGGGAAGGAGGGGGTTAATAACGACTTATGATACACACCACAACACTACCACACCAACAACACCCCCCAAAAAAATCTACTTACACTTACTATAACGGTACGATTCTTTATGCTATATAAATAGTAGTAGGGTTTTAACGTACGACATTAGTTAATATATAATTACTTTTTTCAATTTTTCTTGAGATTCTCGTTTCTGCCTAGTTATTATATGTTAACTCCTAAAACTTTTTATTTAGTTTATTTTTCTAGACGGATTTCAGTATGTAGAATATAGAGTATAATATCTTAAATATCTCGGGTGAGGTAGTAAGGGGAGAGGATAAAGGGTTTAGAGAAGAGATAATAGAGGAATTAGAGGAATTTCTCGGGAAGATATAAGTTGTTTATTTTATTATTATGTTATATATTCTTTCTTTATCTCTTTTTAAGAGGATGATAGTTTAATTTTTAATTTTTTTTATTTTTAGGTTTTTTTATTCACTGAGATGAGAGTATTTTATTAAAAACTAGAATAAGAGATGTAAAAGACGAGAGAGAGAGGAATAGAATAGTAAGTAGAATAAATAGATAGAGTTTAGAAAATAGTATTTAGTAGAAAGAGAAATTCTAGTAAATTCTAGTAGATAGATAGAATAATTAAAGGTTATTAACCTATATCGTTCGACTAAGTAACTTCCTTTAATTATTCGATAGATATTATAGTAACGAAATTTATATTTATTCTATATATCTTTATTATTCTAATATAGTATAACGTGGTTTACTATAGAGCGACGTATATTACTAAGCGATGTACTTTTCCTTACTCTACTACTTATAAACTTTAAGACATGTTTTTTCAACTATTTATTATAGAAATTTAAACCTAAGAAGCGCGAATTATTCTAGCTATTAAGGCTATTTAAACGTCTAAAAAGCTAAGTAAACGCTCTATAGTAAAGATCTATAAGGTCTCTAAAGTAATACTTCGATATAGAATAGCTAGCTAAACGTATCGCTCTAAAATTAAAGCTAATTATTATAAATTAAATAACTTAAAGGAGGACACGATTGTTTAATATATACTTAATCTAGATTCGAGAGGATTTACGCTCTGTCTAACTAGTATTAAAGATATAGTAAATCTTCTACTTAAATCTTAAGAGGTACTAAACGTTAGTAAGAACTAGATATATTAATTCATTTAATAATAACTAGAGTTAAAGACACGTTTTAATTACGTTTACGACTTCTAAAGAGCCTTGTACGAAGATCTAGAGCTTATTAGTATATAGTATTAACTAGTTGATAATATATAGGTGAAATATAGTATTATAGACCCCCTCTACTAATATTAACCTTTAGGTCTTATAGACTCCTTATAACCTAACTAATACTCTTTTATAGATGACATTAGTTAAGAATCAGATTATATATTATTAAGGAAGCTCGCTAACCTCTATTTTCTAGATAGTAGCTATATTAGCTAAGGGTATAGAGCTGTTAGCTTATAAGATGACTTTATTATTAGCTAAAGTCTATAACCGATTTCCCTGGACTGTGCACGCCCCTAGACTATACACGCCTCAAAATAGCCTCACTTTCTACCTACTCCCCCACTTCAATTATAGCTAGAGCAGACAATACTTATTAGATTAACTAGGTAGTGGCAGCAATCGAAAGAGGAGAAGTTAGCAATTATACTAATACCGCGAAGAAGTATTAATGTAACCGTTCTACGGTTTCACGGAGGGTTAGGGGTTTAACTAAGACACGTAGGGACGCCACCGCTTTTTACCTTCAAGCATTGACTAAGGAGTAAGAGGAGGTCCTGATTCGGTAGATAAATAGGCTTATAGAGCGTGGAATACTACCTACTTCGTCAATCGTCTAAAACCTCGCCAAAGAGATACGTAGAAGGGAGGTTAGAAAGAACTAGACAGGGGATTTTATCTGGCGGTACAAGGACAAGTTACACAGCGGTTATCTTAAGAACATTAAAAATTTAAGGGTTATAGCAGATTATACGCCTATGTTTACTCTCTTCTTTACCTTAGTATTTACTCTCTTTTTACTACTTATCGCTCCTTTCCTTATAAAAGCTAATATTACTTACTACCTATAGTTAACGTCTGTCATCGAGAAATTCCAAATTACAGCCGATAACCTCTATAACTTTAACGAAAAGGGCTTCCTTATTAGTTTTGGTCGTTCTATGAAGTGTATAATAAGCCTTAGAGCGTATAATTCAGGTCGGGTTACTAAAAACAAGTAGGATGGGTCTCGGGAGTTTGTCTCACTTCTTACGTATGTTTCAGCCATTAGACGAGCGATCCCACCACTCCTTATATATAAAGGAAGCTCTAGATATCTCCAGGATTCCTAGCTCACAGATGTTACCGAGCATTCCAGAGTATACTTCGGCTCCT
Organism: Hymenoscyphus scutula; assembly: GCA_001399465.1. NCBI lineage: Eukaryota > Fungi > Ascomycota > Leotiomycetes > Helotiales > Helotiaceae > Hymenoscyphus > Hymenoscyphus scutula. The sequence goes on from LKTO01000022.1 coordinate 19,739, forward strand.
CGGAGAACAGCTGGTCCTCGAACGAGTTTAGCCTTAAGTAGCTAGAAAAAGTGTTTGAAAAGCATACAAAACCGAAGTCTCCAAGGGCCTACCGACTCCTCCTCGTAGACAGCCACTCCTCGCATGTTAATATGAAGTTTATCGACTTCGCAGATCGCCACCGAATTATTATCATGATCCTTCCTCCTCATACAACCCACCGGTTACAGCCTCTCGACGTTAGCCTGTTCGGTCCTCTCTCAGCCTTCTACTCGAACCAGTTAGACAATTTAATGTCTAATTCTCAAGGGCTGGTCTCAATGTCAAAGCGATTTTTCTACACAATGTTCAAGGCAGCATAGGACGAGGCGTTTACAGAGCGAAATATCACACACGCTTTCCAAAAGCCTGGAATTTAGCCTATTACTAGCCAAAAGATAATAGACTAAGTGACGAAGCCTCCTTCGCCTCTTCGTACGACTTCTAATGGCTTGAAAACACCCCTTACTTCAAAAGCAATTCGACAAGCCTACTTAGACTTTGAGAAATCGCCCTCAAAACTCAAAGCAAACAAGGTCTTCTCTTCAGTTCTTACTCTCTCAAGTCAAGTAAGTATTCTTTCTCATGAAAATAAGGGACTTAAGATAGCTATTATACTTGAAAACCAGAAACGGAAGAAAGGAAAGAGACTTAATCTTTGTAGGGAAGAGAGTAAGGGGGTTGAAGTATACTCCCCAGGGCAGGTTATAAAAGCTAGGGTAAATCAGCAAGAGAAAGAAGAACTTTCAAGGTAAGAAGAAGAAGCAAAAGAAGAGAGGAGAGTTGAACGAAAGGCAAAGGCACTTCTTAAGAACAAAAAGGCTGAGGAATTAGCTGATAATAGAGCTAGAAAGCAGCTTCAGAGGGAGCTGGCTGCTGTAACTCCCAAGGCCCCAAAGCAGAAGAAATCTGTACACGTTACATCAAAAAAGACTGCTCCAAGGATGCCTCAAGTCAAGAAAGGGTCTAAAAAGGCTTCTGAAAAGGCTGAAAAGCCAAGTAGAATAGTTGTTCCTAAGGTCAAGTTCCAGCCTCAAGAGGTAGCCCCACCTTTACGAGAAACTAGGTCTAGACACCAGATTAGGCTACCTCTTCATGCTCGCGCATAGATTTTTATACTTAGCATACAATTAACTACCCTTCATTAATCTCCCTACTTAATTACATACAAATCCAATATATGGTTGTTAAAATATATACATTTTAAGTGATTTAGTAAAATGGTTAAGGGGGCGTGCACAGTCCAGGGGCGTGCACAGTCCAGGGAAATCGGTTACTCTTTATAAGGTAAATAAAGTACTAAGTAAACACTAGAGGGCTAAAAAGACTTAGGTCTGTTAAGAGGGGGCACTTACTATAGAGGATATACAGGACGTATTAGCTTAGAAGGAAGTAGAGGAACAGGCTCGACGCGACAAGCGCTCTAAGAGAGGTAGGCAAAAGGAGAGGTAGCTGTTAGAGCTTGTAGCAAGTACTTTGAATTGAACTACAGAGGCTGTCTATGTACAAGAAGGATCGATTGTCCTTTCCAATGTAGAGTCCTTACTAGCTTATATACCCAGTCTCTACATTCTAGAGGGTTCTGCCAAGAGTACTCTCGAAGGTTCTGTCGCGTCCATGCGTTGACAAGCGAGGTCACGTGAATGCGTCGCTGGAGCACTCCAAGACTTACTCCACGAGTGTAACCCTTGACAGTAGCTGTCTAGGCGACGCTATAGTACCTACGAGAAGTCTAGTTATAATACACGAACTTGTTAAGAGGCTATAGATACTTCTAGTTTATTAGATTTAGATTTAGATTAATTAATATAATATGTTGTAATTATTTAATTTTACCCTTTAGGTAGTAGGGTAGAGGAAAGTACGTCGCTTAGTAATATACGTCGCTCGGTGGTAAACCACGTTATACAAATTATATTTAAATAACTAGAATAATTTTAAATAACTATTAATCTAGATAACTCGATAAATTAACTTTAATTATTTATAATATAATAAAGTAAGAGTAGATAAGTAGTTATAACTTAATATAAGAATAAGTAAGCCTCTTTTTACTTTAGACTAGTAGAATATTCATCTTTTATATTTTATTTTATACTTAACTTTAATTAAACTTAGATATTAGGTTTCGCGTTACTTATAATTATTTATAGTAAGCTAGCCTCCACCTAAGTTAAGTTCAAGACGCTATTCTCGCTACAAAAGCCTCTAAAGCCTCCTCTTCCACCGCTTTCATCTTCGCTAAAGCTTCATCTATCGACCCATGCACTTCCTCCCCCACAGCCACCTTAACTTCAACAATCCTCCGTTTCCAAAACCCCCATCTCTCAAGCCCAAATCCCACACCGCCTCGAAATAAAGGACCAGGTCCATACGGAGTTCCCTGATTGCCTCCGTTCGGGTGGTCCTCACAACTATTCCTCAAACACTGTACAAACAACGCTTTCCCCGCTAGAGTAATCCACTCGCAAGCAACTCTAACTTTCACGTCAAAGACCTCCTTTAGAACGACAGTAGTCCCGTCCTTCTCCTCTTTCCACGGCTCTTCGAGTGCACGTCTCTCATATGCTTCGTTTGTCTCGGACGGAAGGGCCTTGAGTTCGCAAAGCGCGTGTATGAGTTTGCAACCCCAGGTGATCTGACGAAGCATTTCAAGCGGAAGCATCTATCCCAGGTGAAAGAGAACGATCGACCCAATTGCAATATTTGTCTAATGCAGCTGGAGCTTAAGATGCATTTTCAGAATCACGCTCTCGCCATACAATGTAGGCTTATTATCACAAACCTGTGTTCTTTACCCCTTCCACGCCTCCTCCGTAAACTCATTCAACGGCATGCCAAAGTTCCTCCCGTCCTTGGTATCAGGCTGGTGTTTACTATCATGCAACTCTGTCTGCACAGCCGGCGGTAGGATCTCTATGACTCTCACATCTCCCTCTGTAGCCTTCAGCTGTTCCCTTTCAATCCACAAAGCAAATTCCATTCCGCTTCACAAACACAACAGACTCCTTCGACCAACGAGTGTGACGAGTGTCCTTCATCGTGAGGTTGATTTCCTTTCCACAACACGAATGAAGAATTCTTCCGTCGTCCAGTTCTCACTTACGCCTTCGACCTCTTCCCCCCTTTCAGAAGGTTTGATATGACTGGTGCCCCCTAGTTCGGGTAGCTCTAAGAAATCAAACGACGTGGGGTGAGAAGTAATGAATATCTTGAGAATGTCATCGCATGAGCTGTGGCCCCTGTTTTTCATGCAATCGGGAATTATCTTCCTCAATTTGGGTCTGAAGCATCCGGTGAACCCACGATCTAGATCCATGGGCAGAACCACTTCATAGGTTGAGCGGTACACATTCTCAACCTGCCAGTACGGTCCAAGATCGTACATAGCGATGTATAAGGGCCTAGATCCTCTGTTTTCGAAGACGAGTTGCACGATTTTGCCATGTGTAACTTCTATCTTACTCCCTGGGCCAAAAGACTGCGTATCGCTCACAATAGATATGTTGAAGGAATCTTGGAAATCAGTTGGGGCTGAGATGTTCTTCAGCTCTCTAGCGAGCCTGAATCGTGCCATGTGCTCCAAGATGTGCCGAATATGCCCTGGGCTAGTTTTGAGCACTGGTAGAATTGGCATGTTGTTGATTTCGTGACCTGATGCATCCAAGATTATGTATTCCTCTTGTCCATTCAATGTCAGTTCATAGGCAAAGGTATCGCCTTCGATGTCGCCGTGGACATCCAAGAGTCCATCATTCAATGTCTGCATCCATTCTTGTTGATGAGGGAGGCTAGAAGAGAGTCGAATTGTAAACCCCTTCAAGGCTTGTTGTATAAGAGGAACCGCCCTCCATGTAGTCCTGCCTGGCAGAATTGGCATTATCAGAGGTACTAGATTTGATGTGAATCCCCCGGCATGGCCAACACTGGCAATTGCCAACGAACTTTCCGACTGTGACTCCGAAACACCTATCGCTTCTAATGTAAACTGGTCCCCATCGTGAATACCTTGTGCCTGCCCAGCCTGCAATTCCAAGACGCCGTGTGTGTTTCGGATGACCATGATAGCTGATGTACTGATTGTCGACCGCGGATTCCCAAAAAACCCTTGGTTCTTGTCTCCATAAAGAATGGGATGGTGACTAAGTTGGAGTCTTTGTATCTCGGCTCTCAGGCGCTCGTATAGGGTCTTATGAGTCTCTTTGATGTCGCCATCTGACTTCAGTACCTGCAGGAGGAGATAAGACAAGGTGCCGTAAATCTGCCCATCATTCTTGACTCGGATCTCGCCTGTTTCATCGTCCGGACCACAAGAGACCAGTACAGCATATTTATCGGGATGGATCAACCAATTGGGCGTTGCGGACACATCTCGATCGGCTCTGGGAAGGTCAATTGTATCTTGCGAGGTACTTGTGATCCGTGGGCTCCGTAAGGCAGTCGCGTCATCGTATATGAGAAATCGAATCCCTGGTTCGCCAACTCTGTACACGCTGGCTGAAAAGCAACAGTCAAGAACAAGTGTGACCACAAGGCCTTTCTTCACCATGTCATTAATGGAATATGCTAAACTCCTGCCGAAAAGATATGACACTTGGCGAGGATTTTCCCTTGAAAGAAGAACAAGCGCCAGATCACCAGTGGATTCATTGTAAGTCCTGCTGCCTGGTTTTTCTCTAGTCCCATGCCCAGAATAATGTATGTAGACAAAATCTCCGCTTCCTGCGGATCGTGTCGTTTCATGGATTGCGCGCTGGATATTGTCAGGAGTCGGCCAGGATTGAGGGTCTTCAAGTAGCCCCTGTGACGAAGCATCTGCAAAGGTTGCTGTGAATGTGCGTATTTGTACAGAAATAGACAAGTTCTCAAGATAAACTCTGAGACCTTGGACATCTCGCACAGCACCTCTCAATGGCTCTTCAGGGTAGGCGTCAATGCCGATCAGAATTGCATGATGAGCTGGCATTGCGAGCAGCTTTCTTCTGGGCTAAACGTTCTTTTCTTGACAGGAAGCGATATGCTATAGGTAGCTACTGGACGTTTCTTCTCAACTCCGATAAGAAGGTAATTTCTGAAAATAATTTGTACGATATTCTTAATTCAGGTTGTAAACGAGCCTTAATGTGGCATGATTGTGAACTATAGTTTCATCCACAAAAAGTGAACAATTGATAGTTTTGAATGGATGAAAGCAAGGATACATATTGAATGGGCCTAAAACTAGGTGAACACAACGCTATCATGCAGCCTGTCCCTCTTGTGCATTCATAGGCTTAAATAAGCCTGTCGCCACCCGATCTAAGTACCGGCAGCCTCCAAATCATTGGTATCTACCTCTGCACCATTATTCACTGCCTCCCCGCTGGCAAGGCTCAAAGTGCATTTTCCTGCAGACGGGGGTGTTGCGATTTCGTAGGGCCCTTTGCGAACCCCATCACTGTCCAGCAAGTATACTTTGTCGCCCACATTAAAATCTGGTCTCTTTAAGTGTTACTGTCAGCATGCATTGAGGATCTTAAAAAACTGCACATACCTTTGCGAATTGTATAACATATGGGCGATTGCCAACGTTCGTGACCTCAGGCGACGTTTCTCTAGTATTGATAGTACCTTTGTACAACCAAGAGGGTTACTTGCTCACCTTGTAGAGGACATGATGCGGGGCTTCCAGGAACTGTGTAGTTTTGAGTACGAAGGAGGCTACACCAATGTGGTTCATCACTTTAAGCTGATGTCCGAGAGCTCTCTATATGTCACAAGAGATTCTCAGACGAATGTTGACAACTTTTGGTTGCCTAAATATCGCGTGAGATATTCATCGTCAGTACTGGCCTCATCACTATCAACACGCCCATGATTGCCAATTGACAGGCCAATCATGCAGAAAATGGTTGACGCCCTATGTGTAAGCCCTGTACATGAATATTGTTAAGGCCTTGTACGGATGCGTGAGCCCTGTGCAGCGTGTAAGCCCTGCCCACACCAACCTTCCTCCACCAATCCGATCCACGCTGAGTAGAAAATCGTCTTGGCTGCATGCAAAGCAAGCCTCAACCAGCTGATCTCCCTAAAGAACCTTGACGTCTGTACCGATATTTGTCACGACTGCAAGACCATTGGAAACCGGGCGGATATTCGCCCTAGTAAACAAAACGATTGGCTAGCCTTGTTTTGATCCGCTACTGAGCGAGTAAGCCGAGTCCTGTAAATACAGCTATGAAGCAGACTAAAATACGCCATAAATGCCAACGAATAAGTCGATCCGCCGTGCGAGCCGTCATCTAAGTGTGTTCCCCCTTGGGCAGGTGTACAGATGAGCAAGTCTTTGGTGTGGTGTTTTTTCTTAGCAGATTGACTTATTTATAGAAAATGGTGAACATGGCAAGGAAAGTATGCCTCCCCGCTTTTACACACATCGAGCAATCAAAATTCGTTGAATGCGTGGATTAATAATTAGTCCATACTTGGGTTATAACTCACATTTAAAGTCTTAATGTATAATCCGTTGTAGCTTCAACTATGCTGTTGCGAGATGGATTCGAACCAGAACCAATTTTGTCTCCCAAATTGGGGGCGCTCTCTACCCAGAACAGCGAATATGGCATTGACGAAGAAAAGTATTTCCACCCTTTCGACACTGCCCCATTACATATTAACGAGGGTAGTTGAAGACTATCGACCTGGTTATCCTCGGTACACGGCCTTATTATCTTCCTACAACTCCTACTTCCTGTGCCGAGGATTTGGAAAACTTCGAGGCCGTCTTCTTCTAATAAAGCAAGATCGACTATCTGTCCTTGAAGAGAAGCTTGAGTTGCTCGATCAAGAAGAGAAGTGCCCCCTCTTTCTCGGAAAGAGCCGCAGTGATAAGAATACCGAGCGACTGGCCATTCTTTCTGAGATCGAGGCTTGCCTTGCAGATTATGGTATTCAACCACACAATTTCCTTGTATGAGTCGCTAACATAAGACAGACAATTTTGCCGAAGGAACGAATCGGATGCTGAATTTCGGTCAGGCGCAGCCGAGAGATATAGAAAGCTTGCAAAATTGGCTGAGTGGCACTGGTTGCCTAGCCAGAGAAGAGAGGGCTTACCTCTCGTACAGAGACCTCATCTCTTTGGCTCCAACTGGCGACAATGCGACAGTAAAGCTTGAAACCTGGGTAGAAGACAAACTGATTCGACTATATCGTAGCTTTCGAAAGGTAAGAAGAAACAGCCGCATGCGTTCTACTAAACTAAGAATAACAGGGCCCATATCATGATCTCTCTGTCGATCCAAATGTTTATATTTATTCTGGGCCGTGGATAAAGAGGATTGCGAAAGCAATTCTGCTACTCTTGATTTCACTTTTACTCCTGATGCCTGTTGTTTTCTGCAATATGGTAACCACCACAGCGGGTCGCACAGCCATTGTTGTGTTGTCTACAATTTCTTACCTCATCATAATTTCTGGACTTACTCAATCGAGATCTATGGAATTGGTTGTTGCAGGGGCGACGTATGGTACACCCTTTCCGCTTGGATGCACCGCTAACACACATCAATAGGTATGCTACCATTCTCACCGTGTTCGTCACCACCACAAGCGCCTCGTAGACCTCGGAAAGGAATCAAGATTGATATAATTTGGCAAGGAACAAGCCGGTCGGTGGCTTAATTACCATTTGAGCATGTATAACCGAGGGCTGCTGTCAAGGTTGACTTTTCTAAAAGAGCGCTTCCCCTCCTTGGGGCCACCATGGGTTACAAAGATTGACAGCTTGTACTGTAGGCGAAAATCAACCTTGGCAGAGTGCCACCCACCGAATAACATCTTGCGCTGCATATAGGCTAAATGTGGCCCGTTTTCCAACCTGCAGGAGACTGGCTTGTTCACTGGACCATATCATATCATCAGAAGTCTGCCTTGCCTCAGCCCATTTTATTTTGCGCTACTCTTCACACTTCTCTACATAGCCCATCATTCATATACGTAAATTTAATCTAGCACCGTTTGTTTGTCAAAGTGCGACGCAAATTGTGAGCCACCCGACTACGAAAATAATCATAACCCGAGACCATGGAAGATCTTCGAGATGAAGTCCGCAGATTGGAGCAGCAGGCCAGTGAGATACCGACGGAACACCCAAGACGTGCAGACTCCTTACGACAAGTTGCTCTTGCGTACGGGAGAATGTATGCCAAAACTCTGGCCGTTCCTGAACTGGAGAAAGTGATCTACTACGACCAGCAAGCGCTCTCTTGTACCCCTTTTGACAGCCCTGGTAGGGCTGGTATACTACGAAATATCGGATCCGCATATCTAGGGAAATATCTGGCGCGACGAGGCGAGGAGGACCTGGTCAAGGCCATCGATTGTCTCGAACAAGCTCTCGAGGGTGCCCCCAAGGATGGTCTGGAGCGTGCAAAAATCCTTCAAGATCTGGCAGCTAGCTACGGGAATAATTACGAGAGGACAAGAGAGATTGGAGATATCGACAAATCGATGAAGTGTTGGATAGAATCTCTCAAACTTTACCCTTTGCAACATCCCCATCGAGCAGTGACGCTGAATGGCTTGATAACAACAATGCGCGCGAGATACGAAATGAACGGAATAGTACAAGACCTAGAACTTTGCATCCAATACACTAAGCAAATTCTGTCCGAGCTGTTGAAAAACGACGCAGCGATTGTAGACCATCTGCGGGGTCTTGGCTCTGCATATCGACTGCGATATGGAGCAACAGGTCAAGCCAAGGACCTCGACGCTGCCATACATTACTTCAAGGAAGCCATGAAACAGACGTCGATGGGTCAACCATGCCGAGCAGAATGCCTACACGATCTTGGATCTGGATATTTCTCAAAGTCCCAGATGACCGGCAACGTCGCCGAGTTGGATGCAGCAGTAAAGTGTATGCAGGATTGCTTATCGGCAACGCCAAAGGAGGAAAAGGAACTACCGCGTCGACTTCAGGATCTTGGTGGAGTATACCATCAGAGATCGCGACTGACCGGTGCCATGTCAGATCTACAGTTCGCCATCAAGAACTATCACCAAGCTCTCGGAAAGACTCCTGAAGGGGACTTCCATCGCCCGCAAATGTTAAGAAGCTTAGGAAAGGCTTATCACGACATGCATGAGAAAACTGGAGACAGTCAAGATACAAAGAGGGAGATCTCATATCTTCAAGAAGGCCTCAACGCAACGCCCGAAAACAATTGGGAAAAGCCCCACATGTTCCATGATCTAGGAGCTGCCTACGCGACAAAGTTTCTAACAGAAAGTAACCCCTCAGACCTGGAGGAGGCGATTCAGTGCTTCGGTAGCGCAATCAGGCTACTACCTGTTGACAGTGTTGCTCGACCGAGCGCGCTCAAGGAGCTAGGCACAGCATATGCCACAAGACACAAGACAGTATCTCAGGCTCCAGAAGACCTCATCAAAGGCATAGAACTCGTTCAAGAAGGTCTCGATATGTTACCGACAGGCCACCAAGCTACAGCTAATATACTTCAGGATCTTGGAACCCTGTGTCTCATGACTTTCGACAACACAACAGATTTGGGGTTTTTGGAGCGGGCTTTACAGAGCTACCAGAATGCTCTGTCGCATACGTCCTCTCCTGCTAATGCGCGTTTCCGGTCGGGTATGTCTCTCGTAAGGTTGCACGCAAATGCTAAGGATTGGCCACGAGCTGCGACAGCTGCCTTCCATACAGTGTCATTGGTCCCTCTGTTGACGCCCCGTTTCCTTCAAAATGAAGACAAGCAACATATTCTCATCGACGTCGTTGGACTGGCTTCAGATGCGGCCGCGGCCACTCTGCATGCTGGACATACTGCTTATGAAGCAATCCGGATTCTCGAGCTTGGCCGCGGGATAATTACTGGATCACTGACTGAGATACGGGCCGATATCCAGGATCTGCAAAAAAAGCGTCCGGATCTCGCTGAGGAATATCTGAGTCTCCGGAAACAACTTGATACCCCAAAAGCCTTCATCTCGGGCAACGTTGACTCTCGATACGAAGCTAGCCAGGCACTGGAGCGTTTGCTTCCCATAATCCGTCAAGTTCCCACTTTTGGAAGCTTTCTCTCCGCCCAGACTGAAGACGTCGTACTCGAAGCTGCTAAATCTGGTCCCATCGTCATCATCAATGTGAGCAGGTACCGGTGCGATGCGTTGATAGCAGCAAACCACTCTATTCGGTGCCTACCGTTGCTCGACCTGCGTGAATCGGAAATTCGTAGAAGAATTTCCCAGCAAGTCGTACGGGAAGAAGATCTTGAATGGCTTTGGCGAACTGTGGCTGGGCCAGTCTTGAAGGAACTGGGTTGGTCTAAAGTACCTCCAGGCGGCGACTGGCCCCGTATCTGGTGGATCCCCACTGGAGAGTTAACCAGGATGCCTATCCACGCTGCTGGTAATTACACTGGAGGACCTTTCGATGGTGTGATGGATCATGCAATCTCATCTTACGCTACCTCCATCAAGACCATTATTTATGGGCGTTACCAACACCACAAGCCTCAAGCATCGACGATAGGGGGAGATATTGTCCTAGTTGGGATGCAAAAAACACCAGGTTTCCGTTCCCTTGATTATGCACAAGACGAGATTAAACAACTGGAGCATCTTTTCGAGACAAGAAAGATACCAACGAAGAAGCCGGAGGCATTTCAGCGGCAATTTCTATCCGCTTTAGAGAGCTGCAAGATACTCCATTTTGCCGGCCACGGGACCTCGCACGCTTCAGATCCTCTACAAAGCCGTCTACTCTTGGTGGATCACGAATCCAGCCCGATGACTGTGTCAAGCTTGATGGAGACCAATATACACCATCAGCGTCCACTGCTGGCCTATCTGTCTGCCTGTGAGACGGGCCAAGTCAAACGCAGCGAGTTCACGGATGAAAGCATGCATTTGATGGCGGCATGTCAACTTGCGGGTTTTCAAAACGTGATTGGCACATTGTGGAAGGTAGACGATCGGTCGTGTGTGGACATGGCATTGAAGACGTACGAGTACATACTCGACCGAGGAATGAGCGATGCGTCGGTGAGCGAGGGACTCCATCATGCAGCCCGATGGCTACGAGCTCGCTCGACGAACCCCGAAATCCTTACGGGCGAGGTACTTACAATCGAAGTCAAGGCTCAGGTGCCCAATACGCAACACGACCCACACTCGGAAACTCCAATGGAACCTGAAATCGAAAAAATGAGGGCTTCAGAGCTGGTCGACGACGATGTCTTCAGCTCCTTGTATTGGGTTCCTTACATTCATATTGGTGTCTAAATGGGAACCGACGGCTAGGTGGTGGACGGTTAATCTCTATACCTCCAGTGATTATGGCTGCTCTCTGCCTTGAGATTAAAGGCTGTTCTCCGCCAGATATCAAAGAGGACCTGAAAACATACCTCAATGAGTAGTATGATAACGAAGACGAATCCGGTGATGGCGAGCCATACTGCAAGGTACGGTACTACCGCTTCCAAGGCGACACAAAGGCCTAGTTGGGAAGAAAGGCTTGCCTGCGGGGCTGTAGGCTGACGAACTTGAAGACAATTATTATGGGAACCAGAATCTCACGGCTGGACTTGACGCCTTATTAGAAATTCACGGCGGGAAGGATAGCATGAGGTTAATTACACTACATCAGATGGTGGACGTGTTCTGCCGAGACGTTGGCACATTCACATCCTCTTGTTTTATGGCGTGCAATATTCCTTGCACCATAGGAATGTTTGAAACGCCTTCGCCGTACGAAGGAGGTATTTACAGGTCTGGTGGTGGCAGATGCTCTCGGAGGGATGGTACCGTTGTAGTTTGTCGTTAGTTCTGTGGTTATGGAGTTGAGGTCGATGGTGTTTGGGGATGTGAAGTCGAGACGCCGTTGAATGCCGTAGTTGATGAGTAGGCTAGAGAGAGTTGGGTGGGTTGTTATTATCCTGTTTGTTTGTCAGTGAGACATCCTTCTCATTCGAAAAAAGGAGGGCGATGGCTGAACACCTGTACGTGGTGCCCTCTACGAACCTGGAATTGCGCACTGTGCCGGAGGCCATTGTGCAATACTATTCCAGAGCCTAGATTCAGTCCAGAAAGGGTGGTTTGGAGGGTTCTTGGGGTTGAGGCGATCCCGAGGCAGAGTTTTCACGCCAAGAATCACCATTTCAGAGGGGCCACCACAACGACAAGCACAATCCTCTCTTTAAGACAATACCCGTTGCGAGGCTCCAACTCGAAAATCAGCAAACCAGCCATATCTATCCACCTACCTACCTACTATACGAGTTTCGGAACACCTTTGTGGGAAGGCTGAGGAAGGAGGAGAGGTAAAGTGAGCGAAAGAACCGAAATCAGAGCCACTTTCGTAGACCTCGCTTCCAACTCCTAAAAGAAACCACACGTGTGGCCAGTATGGCTTTCTTCAACACAGATTTATTCTCATAGTTGCGAAACATTCGGTTAACATGTACATTGTTGAGGCTTTACATAGAAGATTCACGGCATCTGTGAGGATTACGAGACTGTTGCTTCAGTTAAGATATACTCAAAAGATAAAGTGTAAATGGAAATGACACCCTCTCGCTTAAACTTTAGCAGAAAACATAACTTCATATCATTCATCGTAAAACAAAAACCCTCTAAAAGAGAGTAGGCAGCTTGAATCCCAATTCAAATCTTAACATGACAACCCCATATAAATAACAAAAGAAAGATTATGAAATGTTCCACCCTGCGGTCATGCATCCATATCCTGAACATTCCTCAAGAAGTCCTCTTCCTGTACCCCAAATCGGCATGCTTTTTCCAGAGATGCTCAGCCAACTTGTCTTGTCTCTTATATGGGGTTCCCCTTCCCACACCCTTGGGACAGCCAGGAACATGGCAGAAAAAAGTATGTTGATTAACTCCATGGATCGAGGCTTCGTGACGGACACGATCGGGATGACGACTGAAAATCACATAACATCCAGCGGTACAGATAATGATACTTGGGTCCAAGTCCAGTTGATGCTCTGGTTGAAATACAAGGGGAGCATCAGGGGTCGACGGATTGCCGAGAACCGGAGCAGGCTCCGGAAACCCCATCACTGGATTTGGCATGGCAAAGTCATTTCTGCTGAAATGTTGTTGATTGAACAAGGGCGGTCCTAGGGGAGCGTTGGGCAGGTTCGTAATCCCGTACCCTTCTCCGGGAAGTTGAAACTGGTTGAATTGATCCAGACCATCTGGAACGGAACTCACCATGCCATATCCATATCCATGCTCAAAGTGATTCAAGGAATCCAGATTAGGTCCTATGGCTGACCTCGGTTCTGCATGTATTCCTGGGTGTATGATCCTACGGGAAATTAGTTTAAAAAAAAAAACTCACCGAGCCTCAGCCCCACCAAATTCCCCAATAGCAGCAGGTTCTGAGCTAGAGGTGTGGTTGCCATCATATCTCCCCTCCATCGTTCGATTGGCCGAATTTTCGGTGTGTGTGTGTTGGCTTGCATGAGGGCAACCGCTAAAGTTGGAGGCTTGGAAATAAACCGAAATGAGGCGAGGAAGGTTACACACAACAAAAAGTGTGCAGAGAAGTTTCGAAAGTAGCAGAAATTAGGTGATGGGAGGTAGGGTAGCTTTAACAATTTTCGACTTCTTGGGGGCTTTCTTGCACCCCTGTAGAGGAGGGCGAGGAATGGCGATGGTGTTTGGGTTACACAGTTGAGAGTGTGGGTATGGAAAATGGAGGGAAGATTAGAGTGGGAGGAATTGGGAAACTGACAATTATGGAAGGACTTCACGGTTTCAGGTTCAAGAATGCAATGAGCAAGCAAAAACAACTTGACATTTGAACTAAAACAACCAAAAGAGCGTACCAACATAATTTCCATGATCCAATATCCAAATAATCTCGTAAATCAAATCCCACACTCCCAGCAGCATGACAATAAAGACCGTACAGATTCTCAATCAACTTTTCCTCCCTGTTGTCATGCAAAATATACCTAGCAGCGACTCAACCTCTTTTAGTATATCCCAAATCATCATGGTTCTTCCAGAGATGTTCTCTCAATTTATCGGAGCGGGAGTATGGTTTCCCAGCGTATTTGGGACAACCAACCACGGGACATGGAAAGGTGGCTCGGTCATGGACAGATTGGACATGGCGAAGACGGTCTGGCTCACGAGAAAAGGTCTTGAAACAACCTGCGTAGTAACAGATGATGGGTTGCAAGCCAGAGTCCACTTGGTGAGCACCCAGATCATCATGTTGAGGAATCAATGGCTCAGCGACCATATCGACCTGGATGGCCGGTTGGGGTCCAGAAGGCTCCGAAATCGCCATATTCTCCATAGAGATCGCATTCGGAATTACAAAGCCATATTCTCCGAATCCGGGGTAGTTGAACGTATTCTGAGTCTCGAACGGGTTTGAAGAATCGATTTCCTCTGACAGGAGAGGAACGAAAGAATTCAGTGCGGACCCCGTATTAGCTGCAGGAAATACATCTCCAGAAAATGGGTGCCCAGAGGGATTCGGGATGTGCCCCATATCCATAGGGGACTCATAGTTCGACCCATAATTGTAATTGTTGACAGGAAGGTAATTCCTCTCGAGGAAGGATGGATAGAATGAAGTTGGGTTAGTCTCTAGAATGACCTGATCATTCAGCTTTTGATTCAGCTCGTCCCCCAAATTACCGAATTTGGACTGAGGGCCATGGTGCAGGTGGTTGCAGCCGACATTCCACAAGGCACTTTTTTATGTTAGTACTAAAAAAAAAAACTCACCCAGTCCCCCCAATGGGAGCTGGTTGTTCCGCCTGCGAGCCAAAGGTGTGGCTGTTCTGTCGACCACGATTGGCCAAATCCTCGTGATGATAGTCAGCCTGCATGATAAGGGCAAGATGAGGGCGAGAGGGCGTTCAGTAGCTTGTAAAAACCAAAAACAAGGCTGTCAAAATTCGGTAACACAGCGCAAAAAGGTACTCGAAAAGGTCGGAGAATCGAGGGGGGAAGTGAGGGAGCTTTAACATGTTTGACTGCTTCTTCGTACCCATGGCCTGATACGAAATACCCATGTCAAATGAGGGCGAGCTTGTTGAAGTTGTTGATGAGGCGTAATATGCGGGGACTGCAGAGAGTTTGTGTCTGGGTAAGAGATGCTGAGCCTTGTTCTTAGGATGCGCGGGAATCCATCGTAACTATGTATCGACTGTAATACCGAATGGGGTGATAGTTAACTGTAAGGAAGGGAGGAAAATTGAAAGCAGCAACCATACAATCAGACGATAAAGTAGAAAAAGATAGATAACAGCAAGGTTACACCATTTCCATGGGTATATAAAGATATAACAAGAAAAGCAATAATATAATAAAACTACACCAACACCCCAGCAAAATCACTACACGCTATGTAGAAAAATTACCATTTCCTTATACGCTCATCTCGCCATGCAATGCAAATGTACCCATACCCATCCTAGCTCAAAGTAGCAGCAAAATGCAACATCAAACCCCCAAAACGCCCTTTTGTCCTAATGATCAGAACATTGTATCTATTCCCCAACTTGAAGGCCGTTTAAGATTCCATTCTCGACATCGCCTTTTTGTCCTACCGGTGGACAAAGACTGTTTGTTGTCAGCGTTACTTAATCCAGGAATCACCCCGCCATAGCTTGTTATTCGTGGAGAGAACAGGAAATGAGGGGAGAAACATACGTCAAGACCTCAAACTCATTATACTTGCTTAAATACTTCTTGCCTCTCCGATAAATCTTCAAAGCATCTTCCGGATTCCGATGTACGAATCTTTGACCTGAACCAGCGTGTTTCATTACGGCCGGTGGATCGTGGTACATAGGGTCGAAAACGATGAGATTTTTAGTTCCGTCCGAGAGTTTTTCGATGCCGACTATTGTCATCGAATGACCTGTGATGTGTAAGTAGACAATTCATCGATCAAAATGCGAGGGAATAGGGGAAGGGAGAATGGAGAAGGGGTGAATCATTACCCGGGTGCTGGAAGTAGATGGGTGGCAATAATGTGCATCTGATCTTCGGGTCATAATTTGTACAGCCAGAAGTAAAATATTTCTCGACGTGTTTGAAGAGAAGTTGATAAGAAGGTACGGGTGGTGGCTCAGAATGCGCATCATTCTTTCCGCGTCTTGGTTTTTGCGATTTGACTGCCGTGGCATCGCAGCTAAAAACAAAAGTGTTAATTACCCACACTCGAATTCTCTGGGTTTTCTTACGCTATTCCTAGTTTCAAGAACATTGCTTGTGCCTTAAGAAAACTGGTTAGAATTGAAGGATTATTGGCAAGGGAAGTTGAACGTACATCAGGCGTCCCAATATATTTTCGAGTGCCACGAATTCCTCCTGTTTCGGTACGTCCTTGGGAGTTGATACCGAGATCCCATGCCGTCTCGATGTGGTCTTGGATTTCGAATATTGAGGGGATCCGGTCTTTGAGGTTTTCGTGACCCTGAGACTGGACGCCCACGATATACGAGGTCATCATCTGAATATTTCGGTAACCACAGAAGCCACCTGAGTATGTTAGCCATTTTCTAACAAGGACTGAAAAGTAAAAGCTAGCAGCATCACTCTGGTGACCACCAAAAGCAAGCTCCTTAAAGAAACATACCTTCTCGTTTCAATTTAGAAACATGCCTAACAGACGGATGACACAAATACGCATAATCCACATCCTTATCCTGCTTCAACAACTGATGCAGCACAGGAAGAACATCCTCACTCCGATTCGGACAAACCTTAACCCTCCTCGTCTTACCATGACCATCCAATTGATTGATAGTCGTGATCTCCCCGTCCTTTTCCTTCAGTAACTTGACAAGCCAGGGCGGCATTTGCTTCTCATTGGCATGAGGACCAAGTTCCGATTTCTTTGCTATTCTTAATACCTCGTGATGCACGGAACCAAGGAGGGACGATGCACTTACACCTAACTTCTTTTTGGAATTACCCTTGGTGTCGCTCCCCGAAACCGAAGAAGCAACCTGTGGTTGGGGTTCCGGCATTTTGAGGAGGGTTTTCCAGGCATCTTTCGCGATGTCTTGACGGCTTGGTTGAGGCTGACTTTTGGGAGATGATGAGGAATCGTCATCGTCATTAATATTCCGAAGGGCATACGAGAGCTTGGTATCAAATGAGGCCTCAACCTTGGGGTCTAATCTGATCTTTTTATGAGCAGGACTGGATTCGCCGTGAGAATCGACCTCTTGTTCTTGCTCTGCGCTGTGGAGTTCTAGATGGCTGTCAAACTCCAGCCAGAGGAGTTGTTCGCCGCACCCTTCGACGGGGCAAAGCGTGTATTGCGGTTCATCGTCCCTGGCTGCTATGGCGGCGATACTCGCGTCATCTGTCACGACGAAGGGCGATTCTCCATTCTCAGAGTGTAGAGTTTCCATGTGTAACTGGATTTGAAGTCAGTCAGCCTGGCCAGGGCACGTGAGGAGGAGGAAGTTGGATTACCATGATCTGGTACTCTCCATCTAGAGCTCCAGCATCGACTGTGTAGGCGCAGAAAGGACATTCTATGTTTGCTTCCGGCATGGTAAAGGTTTGATTGAGGTTGACTGCTCGCTGGAATGGTGGCGCTTTTGCTTGAGTGGTACATGAACGAATCAAAGGCGCGCCGTGTTTGCTCCAACCTGGAAGGACTATTTAATTGCCATATCGCGTCAGTAAAAAAAGAAAAGGTGATTTCTTATTCACTGTTTGCTTGTATCACTTTGTTGTAGTTCTGAGTGCGACAACAGTGCTTCCAGATTTGACTGTGTCGCATAATGAAGGCGCAAAGTTCTGTGGTTGTGAATGCCTTCGCTTCCGAACGGGCAAAAATTCTGGGATTATGCTGGAATTCAATTTGTATGAACGAAGAGAAAAGTTTACGAATCTGGAAGATATTAGATATAGACCCCGAGAATCTCCTCCTGAAAAAACATATTTCTTGAATCATACAATTACCAAGTTTCCTCTTTCACTCTCAGGTCCGATCTCAGGGCCGATATCCGAGTGTTACCCGATACGTTTAGTCAACTTCTTATCTGCACACCAATCAGCGGCGGGGAAGTCACGAACGCGGGAGCTGGCGAACTCCTCTCCCAGCTATTGACTTGACAGGAATCCACCTTCCTCCCTTGTAAGCTTGCTCACACAACAGCGCCTCGGCAAACCTTAGTGCATATCACTGCTATCAAAAAGTCTGAGGTTAGACGATATCAAAGAATTGGTGAAAAAGGTGCTCTTTCTAGTGAATTGTTTTCCCCACTATTCACCGGTCTTATTTACATTCCCAAGCTCTCGTTACCCCGCCATAACCTCCAACTTTCTTCCAGCTTTCTCACTCGTCTTCTCAGCCTCAACCCCAATTCCTAAGATAAAGAAATCATGGCCACTCCAGCAAAAGCACCAGTCTCAAGTGTAGGACCAGACTACAGACCAGAGCAACAAAAACCCTCCGCAACAGTCTCCAAAACGGTCCCCTTCGAAAATGTCCACACCCTCCCCCAAACCCCTCAACTCATCGCCCTCCTCACGTGCGTCCCTCCCCTCCATATGTTCCATCACATCCATAACAAGAAAGGAAAAAAAGCTCCCTTACTAATTCCCTCTAGCATGATCCGAGATAAAAACACAGAGCGAGCAGATTTCATCTTCTACTCGAACCGCATCATCCGCCTCCTCGTCGAGGAAGGCCTCAATCACCTCCCCGTCGTCGCCCACCCCATCACCACGCCCGTCGGCCGCACGTACGCTGGCGTCCAATTCCAGGGCAAGATCTGCGGCGTGTCCATCATGCGGGCCGGGGAGGCGATGGAGGAGGGCCTGCGGAATTGCTGTCGCAGTGTGAGGATTGGGAAGATTCTGATTCAGCGCGATGAGGAGACTTGTATGCCCAAGTTGTTTTATGATAAGTTGCCGGAGGATATTGCTGAGCGGTGGTGCTTGTTGTTGGATCCTATGTTTGCGACTGGTATGTTTTTTGAGGGAAGATGGAGAGGGAGAGAGGGGCTTTGCTAATGGGTTGTCGTAGGTGGTTCGGCGATTATGGCGGTGGAAGTTTTGAAGTCGCGTGGGGTGCCTGAGAATCGGATTTTGTTCCTGAATCTTATTGCTAGTCCGGAGGGGATTGAGAAGTTTGCTACTAAGTTTCCTAAGCTTAGAGTGGTTACGGCTTTTATTGACCAGGTCAGTTTTCCCTTTCAGAGTCGAGAAGAATATTAGCTAACGAATTTAATAGGGTTTGGACGAGAAGAAGTAAGTTTTGATACCCCTGCGACAGTTATTGAGTCGCTAACTTTTCTTCAGTTATATTGTTCCAGGACTTGGTGACTTTGGAGACAGATTCTACACCATGTAGAGGAGAATAGCTTGGGAGGGTATAGCAATGGGTAGCAATGACAGTGGAAATACTTCCACAGTATACATAAATTTCTTGGTCCAGAAGTGGAATCAAAATAATAGATTACCTGCCATAAACTTCACATAATGCCAGTGCAACTTATACAATAGTCTTCTGTGTGCTAACCTCAAGTAACCAGTAAACGCCTTAATCCCCAAACTCCAAATCCAGTCACACGCTCCATGCCCCTAATATTCATCGTCTGCAGCCACACTTCCTCCTCGGCGATAATTTCCAAGGCCATCTTCGTCCTCCATAATATCATCATCGTTATCATCATCTTCATCGTCGTCCTCTCTTGCCTTGCCTCCGCTTTGTCTGCCAGATGCGGGCGCCCTCGAAGGCGCAAAATCACCACCTGCCTCTTCACCTCCTTCCTTCGCAACAGCATCGCAAGCATCGACCCAGTCCGAGTATACATCAACAGCGGCTGATAGATCTGCAGGATGTGTCAGTTGTCTGCCAACAAGAGAGGGGCAAAAGCGCAAAGAGCGTGCTTGACGTACAGTTGACAGCGCATTGGAACTTCTGACTACAGACTTTGCAGGATAACTCGCCCACGCCGGCCTTCTTGTCTAGTTCCACCGAGACGGAGTTCTCATGATTGCAGAAGAGACACGGGAATGTCTTGTCCAAACCGGCGTTCTGGGATAATTGTTAGTTTCGCGGGTCCGGCGCAAACTTGGTTTTTTGGATGTCCTACCTTTTTCTTGCCTTGAGGCTTCGCGGCCTTCTTTCTTTTGCCCTGAATTTGACAGGTTAGGATATACTCGTGAGAAGAAGTAGATGACCAAGGAAGCTTACCATGGTTTCTTAGTGTGGTGATACGGTGTAGTCGGGTAGCTGGGTCTGTGGAATAGATAGCCTCTCCACCAACGCGGCGCGACAAGCAAAGTGAAGAAGTTGGGATCGTGCACGTCCCTTTTCTTGTACCTTTGTGCCTCTAGCGTCATTTCTAAATTCACGCCCAGGACCAAAACGGCAGTAACGAGACCAGGGGGTAAGTGAAGAGGCGGGGCGATAAGGCCAACGATAGGTAGCGTCGGGTCCCTCCACAGCAAGGGCAGTCAAGACTGGCATGGAGCTCTCCGATGAAGCTTCTCAAATTTTGTATTTAAAACAAACACCCCGAGCCAATTCAAGTGATCAACGTGTCTTCTCTTCGTCACTTCAGTCTCGAGGCAATAAACTCTTCGTCAATTGACAAACCTCTCTCCATAGCTCGCAGCTATAAAGAAGAACTCTGATCACCATTTCCCCTTGTCCCTGTTTCGTACTTGTACTTGTACAACCCCGCCTCACCGTCTCTTTGTGACTTTCCTCTACCTCGCACCTTCACTTCTTGTGGAATCGGTACCTTTCAAGTACAACCAGAACAATAGAGCCGCATTACAAAAAAGCCCGCCACCAAATTTGCAACCCCAAAACTCCCTTCATCATGTCTTCCTCACCGCCCGACCAAACGGCGTTGTTGAAGGAGGTGCTCGAAGCTCTCAAGAGTCTACAAACCAACCAAGTCCAACTTGCCTCGAACGTCGATGCCATCACAGGACGAGTCAACGTTCTGGCCGGTATGAAGGAGGTTCGAGATATTGCCAACGGAGAATCATCAACTCCATCCCAACCAAAGGAGGCCGAGGTACCCGAGCCAGTTCACGACGATGCCGTTCCCAGCTCTCCCACTCTCACGGCTGAGCAGGTGGAGGGTGAGAAGGCACTCGCTGCTTTGACTCATGCGAGAAAGCCCAGTGTCACTTCCAGAATCATTTTGACGTGTGTTTTATTTTCCCCGCCTTTCAAGTTTGACCACCATCGTGGAGTTTTTGTTTGGCTGACTGTTACACGTGTAGAACGTATCCCGGTCAATCTGGTATCAATCCACTTCCCATGAATTGGGGTCACAAAGACCCGCAAGAACGTGGTCCAGTTGTGGTGTCAAGAAATCAGACGACAATCCGTAGAAGAAATGGTATGCTGTAGACTTCTTTTTCAGTGTTAACTTTTGACTAATATATTATAGCTATTGGAGGTATAGTATTCGAGAATTCCGGACCAGGTGACAAACTAACCATTTTCAGCGCATGGTGGCTCATATTCCATCTATTACGCATTGGCTGTCGCAAGCAATGAGATTGCATCGGATCACAGGTATTAATTGTTTCTTTTTTTATCCCTTTTAAAATTGTTGTTGTCCACTCCGCCTCATTTCTCATTCTCCCTGGGTAGCCCTTGGTCGCTTAGCTCTTGTGACCTTCAAAAATATCATGAACAAGAAATTTGATATCATACTTCAATAGCTAACATGGATCTAGACCCGATTTTACCAATACCGAACCAGCTGCAAACATTGGTCCATTTCCACAATGGGCTGACAAGAAGAAGATTGTGTCTATGGACCCATTAGGTCACTTGTCACCTTGGCTTTTTAGCGAAACAATCGAGAAGGAGAATGGTATGCATTGACAGCATATTTGCCAAAGTGATATCAACATGACTAACTTCAATAGTTGACATCAGACCAACGATCGGTAATTTTGCTACTTTTAGTTCGTGAGGCATTTGACTGACCATGATCAGCAATCACAAGAGCTCATATGAAATTGCCTGAATTGGAGGAAAGTGTAAGAGCGGGACGTTTGTAAGTCAATCCGGAACCATTCTCGCGTTATTTAGCTCACCGTAAGCGTAGGGTACCAGATGGCAAGGTGTGCTTGAATGATACTGGTGAACTTGCTGTGACAAAGTTTGCCGTTGAGCCTGTAAGCAATATACACCGAAAACAGGAGTTTATGTCTGACAAAACCTCAGGTTTGGTACCTTCCTGGTGTTGCAGAGAGATTTGGCATTGGTAATTCACTCACACAATTCAAAGCACAATTACGCTAACACTTGGTCAGATGAAGGAACACTTCGAAGAGCTCTGTTTGAGCACACTGGCGGATCGTATCCAGAGTTGATCACCAGAGGGGATATCAAGATTTTCCTTCCTCCAATAGGTGCGTATCGGAGACATGTTGTGTAATGTTTATCACTGACTTTAAACAGGCGGTCTTACAGTATACTGCTTCGGAGATCCAGCAAAGATGTCGGATGAAAAGGTGCGGCTAGCGTTGAGAGTACACGACGAGGTAAATATCCCTCATTCTTTTACTTGTTTTTTTTGTCAAGAATTCTCCATCTGACCCAAATCCAGTGCAACGGTAGTGACGTGTTCGGATCTGACATCTGCACCTGTCGTCCTTACCTCATCTACGGTATCGAGGAGGCCGTCAAGGAAGCACAAAAGTTCGTTTTCCCCAATCATTTCTAACCGAGTACATGTTGGGCAACCTCTAACCAAACTTTCCGTAGGGGTGGAAGTGGGGTGGTGATTTACTTCCGCAAAGAAGGTCGTGCTCTCGGAGAGGTGACAAAGGTAAGATACAGTTTCGCTTTTGAACTAAGAGCCGTCTATTGGGGTGATGCCAGCGTATCATTCCATGGCGACCCACCACTGAAATGTCTTGATGGACATCTATCCCACTCCCCCACATTACACTCCGATCCTATCCGCTTACCCCAATGTTTTCAATGTTCCTATCAATCCACTTCCCCCCATTTTCCTAACATTCGGTGTGTAGTATCTTGTATACAATGCCCGAAAGCGTGGGTTGGATCGCGCATCGGAGTACTTTAAGCGTACAGAGAATATCGCGGGTGTGAAGGACATGCGATTCCAAGCTCTGATGCCGGATATCCTGCACTGGCTTGGTATCAAGAAGATCGATAGGATGTTGAGTATGAGCAAGTAAGTGATCTCGCCTGGGTATCCGGTAAATTTGATGGGTCGCAATATTAACGGTCTTGTTCACAGCATGAAGCACGACGCCATCGTGGGTCAAGGGTAAGTTTAATCAAATCCCGGCGTGCAACAAAAGGCGAAATGTCGCAGTGATTGACTGAAACTAGCATTCCCATCCATGAGCGAGTTGAGCTTCCCGAGTCTTGGATTCCTGCAGATTCCAGAGTCGAGATTGATGCCAAAATTACCGCAGGTGAGTTTACCCGTGTTGTCTCCCCACACCAAGCCCAATGATACGACGGTAGGGCTGACTGACTGACCTCCGGTTGAAGGGTACTTCACCACTGGACATCGAATGACGGAAGAGGAGCTTGCCGCTGTCAAAGGAAGAAGTTGGGACGAGTAAGCTTCCCTCCCTTTGGAGCGATATCTACGCCCAAAAAAAAGAAGCAGCAAAAACTGACCAAACGTAGCATCGATCATTGATCACGCGCTTAGAAGGTTTCTAGGTTATCGTGGCAGAGGCAGAGGGACTTGGGAGTGGATTCGGGCCCCGCATATCATGGATGATTTGATTACCTGTAGTCTAGTCTAGGCTTTTCCAGAGTACCTGCATCCGTGCCTAACATTTTTGCCCAGACCAGTTTTTTTTAGTGCATTTCTTCTCTCTCTTTCAATATAGACACTTTTTGGTCGAGACGATTGGCTGAGGAGAGTTTGGTACCACACCATGGCAGGGGGAAGGGCCCGTTGTTTCGTCGTATTTGGCAGTGATGAAATCGTATGGTTTGTTTGTGTTTATGTTTTACACCGTCCGGCGCAACCTTACCTTACCTTACCTGCACCTCACCCACACCCACACCCACACTCATATTTTTGCTTTTTTATCGTAACGGTTCTTCTATAGTAGATTGGTAGGAGTGTGGGAGGGTGTGGGAAGGGAAGGGAGCCAAGTATGCGACGCATCTCCATGCCATCTCCCCATCTCCCTATCCCATTCCTTCTCTTTCGCATTTGGCGATGACTTAAGGAGGAAAACAGGGATGGGGATATGTATTGATGCGTGCCAGGCTTCTAGAATTGGAGTTGGACCAAGTGAGGGGAGGGAGGGTGAGTGAGGGGGGCGGGATGGGTTCCGGTTCCCGTATGCCTTTACCTTTTGGCTTTTGGCTTGTACCTTTTGCTTTGGCTTTGGCCATCGGTATTGGTATTGGTATCGGTATTGGTACTGTATCGGTTACGGATGTTTTGGGGCGCAGGGCAGGCCAGATCGTGAGGTTGTGAGGCGTGAATCGTGAGGCGTGAGGTGTTGCATCGATGACATCTACAGGCTACAGGCTACAGGCTACATCGCGGATGCTGTGTGCTGCTCCTGTTCTGCTGCTGGTTCTGTGGCTTTGATCATTACCCAATTCTTGATGACAGACCATTCATTATACTATGCTCCTATGCTCCTATGCTCCCTCCCAGTAAGGGACCTCCACATACTGCAGCGTTGTTAGCTTGTAGCGATGTTAGGTTAGGTTGTGGCCATATCTGCATGTCCACGAAGTCAAGAATCAAAATTCACTCAGAGGGTGACATGTGGCGAGATGGGGGGAGGGGATGGGGTAGGGGTATGGGTATGGGTATGGTACTGGTAGGTAGGGGGGAGCGAGCGGACCGAGGGGTGGGACTTTGCTGCTTCTGCTTCTGCTTCTGCTTCTGTCCTTTGAGCTAGGTAAGGTAGGTAGGGTTGGTAGGCGAGCCAGGCCAGTCCTGTTTGGCGATTACCTTATGATGCGTGTAGTGCAGGTTGCATGGACGAGGACGGGGGACGGGGGCCTCGCTCTGGCTTCTGGTAAGGGTAAAGCTTTATGGGGGGAGTGCTTTGTTGTATGCCCTAGGTGAGGTAAGGTGGAGTGGTATGGTTGTGGTATGGTGGAGTGCTAGTGTTTGGATATATGAGACGGGTCTGCCACACTTTACGTCTTATTGAAAAGGTTACTTTTTACTTCTTGACGTTCAGACTTCAAACACAAACCCCATATACCAAGAGGAAATTCTGGAGAAATTCAAGTCTTGATTTCTTAATTCTTATTTCGAGCCTGAACCTTGCTTTTTTACTTGTTTATACTCGAGTACGCACGCACGAGGCTTGTAACTTTGGGTTTGGGTGGATATATTTATTGCCCTTCTTCCCTCTCGATACTACTGCATTACTACACTGCCTCATCTCACTCCAACAACAACATTCAATCAATCAAGCAAGCAAACGAAACTCAACCAACCTTCCATCAGGAAAGGAATACAACCACACACACAACTTTACATACTACATACTCTCAACACCAACCATCAAAAAAAAAATGTCACCAAAATCCTCCCCCCCCTCCTCCCGGAAATCCTCCTCCTCGCGACCAAACCTCATGCGCGCCTCCGCCACCGCCCCCTCACTGGCAACATCCAACGCCTCACGACAGGATTACTCGAACCTTCAGAGTTGCTCGCGCGCAACGGCGTTATTGACGCGTGTGGCGAGTTACTCGCAGTCCCAGCCGGGGACGTATACACATCATCATAGTCACTCGGGCTCCAGCTCTTTGTGCTCGAGTCCGGATCGGGATGCGAAGGTTAGGTTTGAGGGGTATGGGAATTGTAAGTTTTTATGAAATATTAGAAGATATAGAGGGATTATAAGCTAATGGGTTTTATAGCGAATTACTTCTCCTTCCCTTCCTTTGAGGATTTTCAGGAGTATGAGAAGAGGGAGAAACGGATTCCTTGAATTGATAAAACTTCCAACACGAAGTTTTTCTTTCTTGGGGGAATACGGATACCCGACCTCTTCTTTTCTTCTTCTCTTTCTTTCTTTCTTTCTCTTCTTGATGATTGAATGAATGAATGACGAGATGACAAGAATTATGAATTTCACGATACCATATGATGGAAAAAGCAACAATGATGATAATGGGGTGGATTTGATTGATTGTTGCATTGGCTGGCTACTTGGGTGTGTGCCACGTATACGACAAGACGGGAGTTCCGGGTCGTCGATTCCGAGGGGTCGAGACCTTTGGTGGGTCCTTGGTTTGGATGCCAATACTTTACAACTATGGATATGGATATGCAGCATGACATCCATGTTTTTTTATGGCATGTTCATCTTGCATTACGGCGGTGAGACGGATCTGGGAGAAACACAGGAAAAGAAAGGAAGGAGGAAGGGAATCTTGTCTTCCGAGTTTATTTCTCGACGCTAGTTCGTCTGGATGGGTGCGGGTGTTTGGGTTTTGGTTCCGGATCCGGTTTTGGGATCTGGTCTGGTTTTTGATTGGGTTTTGGGTTTTGGTTTGAATGGACTTTTTGGGTAGGGTGTTTTTTTTTGTGTATATGGTTGGTTGGGAGGATAGGAATATTTATGGGATGGAGTGAGATACATGAACAAGGAGATACAGATACTTGGTCTCTTGTATTTATGGAAATGGAGATACCCCTTTTTTGTATATACCCATTTGAAATATGTTTTGGGAAAGAATATTGTGTGTACTTGGTTGTTTGGGAGGTGATGTCGTGTCAACAGGTAGTACTCGTTTGTTGTATTCTACATTGTACTTGGAGAATTCAACGAGAATCTAATCTTGTGGATTCGTGAGGGTAGTAAGTATAGGTAGGCTCGCGGTGGTCATAAAAAGTGGCAGTACAGTGCAATTCAAGGCAATTACCCTAGTTGCCTGAGAGAACTGAGACGATTATCCCGGGTAGTTGGAGCATTGCACTTGAATTGTCCTACGGCGTTAGAAGAGGGAGGTACGAACCTCTCTTTACAGCCACTTTTTCTTCCCACCGGGAGGTAGCACCCAAGAGAGCGACCGGACTTCACACCCACGACGACGAGGCCGCTCCGCCCTAGGAGAGACAACCACGGCGCACAGGAAGGACTAAGAGCGGATAGACCTGCCCAAATTCCCATAAGGAAAAAAGACCTCGAAGGAGTTCAATCCAGATTTCGGGCTAGAATATCGCAAACAGGAACTCACCAAATCCCGACGAACCTTGAATAAGACACAGTTCTACGATACCCATGTGCCTTGCATCCATGTGCTTCCACGATAATCAAGGTAACGCAGACGCAGAGAACTGGAGATCCAAATTCTTGGTTTTGGAGATGCACTTCATCGGTCTTCATCGAGGTCTTGTCTATAGCGGTGTGATGGAATGTTGTGTGTTGGCGGCTGGCGTTCCGAGGTAGTTGCTTGATTTGGTAATGTCCGTGAGAGAGGTTGTGATTGATTTATGGGAGGAGATTCTTCCCTTATTTACTTGGAAATATGGTGTATGTATTGATATTAATTCGACTCGACGTAATAGTGAAAATAGTTGGAGGGGAGGTTTGAGGACGAACGGAGGAGTCTCTACGGGGACGGAAAAAGACATCTCTACAAAACCGATAATAAACCACAACAACTCAATCAAAATAGATGCAACACAGAGATGTGGTAGATTAGATGTCAAGGATTCCTTCTAGAGTTTTTATTATTTTTTCTGACATATTTTAGGCCGTCCCCGTAGAGGGAGTGCATTAGTAAATAGGTTCGTACGAACCTACCCTCATTGTTCAAGCATAGTAGGGTAATTCCGGACAATTCTCTTAAAAAACTAGAAGACAATTCACCCAGCTATTTAAAATAATCGACCCTAGTTGTTCCTCAAAGTTAGAACAACGACCAGTGTAGGCAGTGTCACTTTCAATGTCTACTTAGGTACTGGGTGATATTGGAGGGGGAGACAGAGGCCGCCTCCACGAAGAAAAGTAAAAGCAGCACTAAGAGCTGGTTGTCCTGCTTTCAACCCTTACTTGAAAGGGTGATATCCCAGCTTTTCTCGTTGACTTATAAACAGAAACGCTTATCTTGGACACTTCAAATAAATATATTTCAAAATTCCTATGCTTAACAACTACTTCAAGTTGATTTTCCCTTCCAAGGATTTCAGATGCCGCTCCAAGACCCAGATCACGTGAGAGTGCACGGTGCACTCCACACGGAAAAGAGTGGAGGTCGCTTACCTATGGTAAATCACACACTCAATTTTTCAAATTCTTCAATACTTATTCTCGAGCAACCATACATTCGGCCCCGCGACAAGGAAACTTTTCGCAATCATGGCTGTCGGAAAGTGAGTAATACCTCATCCTGCGATCCTTTTTCTGCGATGATGGACGGATTCGAAGCTGCGGCTGTGGATGGCGGGGCAGAAATCGGCATACACATGGAAAGAATTGAGGTCTGACAACACGACAGGAACAAGCGCCTTTCGAAAGGAAAGAAGGGTCTCAAGAAGAAGACCGTCGACCCTTTCACCCGTAAGGATTGGTTCCAGGTCAAGGTACGCGCAATTGAGATCTAGAAAAATGCATCGCAAAGGCTAACAGATAACCCCCATAGGCTCCATCCTCATTCGCAGTCAGAGAGTACGAATCCCTAAACTCCTCGAAAATAATATATTTCAAATTCTAACCCGCTCGCGCAGTGTCGGCAAGACCCTTGTCAACAGAACCACCGGTCTCAAGAACGCCAACGATGCATTGAAGGGAAGAATCTTCGAGGTTTCTTTGGCAGATCTCCAGAAGGATGAGGACCACGCTTTCCGCAAGGTCAAGCTACGTGTCGACGAGGTCCAGGGAAAGAACTGCTTGACCAACTTCCACGGTCTCGATTTCACATCCGACAAACTCCGTTCCCTCGTCCGAAAGTGGCAATCTTTGATTGAGGCAAACGTCACAGTCAAGACCACCGACGACTACCTCCTCCGCCTGTTCGCCATCGCCTTCACCAAGAGACGACCAAACCAGATCAAGAAGACCACATACGCCGCCTCTTCCCAGATCAGAGCCATCCGAAGAAAGATGACCGAGATCATCCAACGTGAAGCCTCCACCTGCACCCTTACACAACTCACCGCCAAGCTCATCCCAGAGGTTATTGGTCGCGAGATCGAGAAAGCCACCCAAGGCATCTACCCATTACAAAATGTAGGCTTAAAATTCTGGATTTTATGGTAATGAATTTTTGTATTGATAAAATATCTAGGTCCACATCCGCAAAGTCAAGCTCCTCAAGGCACCAAAGTTCGACCTCGGCGCTCTTCTTAACCTCCACGGTGAATCAAACACAAACGAAGCTGGTGAGAAGGTTGAGCGGGAATTCAAGGAGGTTGTTTTGGAGGACGTATGAAGGGTTTGATGACTGTCACGGTATTGGGGTTTTCACAACTGGTTATTTTGCATGTAGTCAGGGTCTTTGCTTGGGCATTTGGCGTGACAATGGTGACATGCGTACCAGGTCTAGCATAGGAGCTAGCAAAATAAATCTCAAGCATTCGGAACAAAAAGAAGAAAAAAATTACTATTGCATCGTCGACTTTACATGGTGATTGAAACTTGATTTGTGTTGGTTGTTTTTCTGGTTTTACCTTACTCATGTTTTGTGAGTTCTAACATTGGCAGGGATGTTCGTCTGACGTCGGTGATTCAGAAGACCCTCCAAGGCTGCCGGTTTTTGAACTTCAAAGACAACTTACAACTCCCTCGAAATACCACCATTTCTTCGAATAAATCTTTCGCGATGGCCTCGGACGAATCTTTACCAACGCTAAAGATCTTAATGATCGGACCTTCAGGCGCAGGGAAATCCGCTTGTAAGAAAACTACACGACTTGACCGCTCGCATGTCACTTGCTAACATTCCATCGCCTCCCAGTACTCATAAGATACTGCGACGACCAGTTCGACGCGGAATCCTCGACCGCAACAATAGGCGTCGACTTCAAAGTACGCCCCTTCCTTTCCCTTTCCCCCACCTCTTCTTCAAACCCGCCCAACTAACCAAAAAAACCACACAGCTAAAACGGCTCTCCATCCACGGTAAACCGTACCGACTCAACCTCCTCGACACGGCAGGGCAAGAACGCTTCCGCACGCTCTCCAACTCCTACTACCGGGGCGCGCACGGGGTGATCCTGGTGTACGACATCTCGAGCCGGGAGTCGTTCCACGCGATGGATCGGTGGTTCGAGGAGGCGGAGGGGAACGCGATGGCGGGGGCGAAGATGTTCCTGGTGGGGAGCAAGAGCGATAAGGTTGCGCAGCGACGGGTGAGCGAGGAGGAGGGGAGACAGTTGGCGGAGCGGTGGGGGTGCGGGTTTTGCGAGGTGAGTGCTAAGACTAAGGAGGGGGTGAGGAGGCCTTTTGTTGAGATTGTGGGGGCAATTGTGGGGGATAAGGAGTTGATGAAGGGAGGGGGGAGGAAGGGGACTGTGGCTGTTGGGGGGGGGGGGGTTGCGGGTGGTTGTGCTTGTTAGGGAGATGGGATATCTTTGCGTCGAGGGGCACTCGAGGGAAGTGGAGAGGGATAGCACTTCCTGAGAATGAAATTTGGACATGAGGGAGGGGACACATTCAAGTGTGGAAATACGGACGACGAACGAGAACTCAAAGGGCACGGCACTCTCCAGCGAACGACGTTTTGGACATAGGGAGTTTCGGCGTGGACTTTTGGCATGGGATACGGGCATTACACATGATACCCTTTATATTAGATTGTTAGTTTTCTACACATGCTTTTCTACGAATTACACAGAACTTTACACCTCAGGCTTGAGGAATTCTACGACAGCTATTGCAAAAAAGTCCAGTCAGTTATGATTCATAAAACAGCTCTCTTTCCAATTGCAAAGAAAGAAATAGTAACATACCTCTTCTAAAATCCTCGGGCTTCTCTGAAATAACCCAATGTCCAGCATCTATATCCGCAAGTTTAAACAGGGGAAAGAATTGTCCGATAATAGGTAATGCCTCATC
The DNA here is from genome assembly GCA_001399465.1 of Hymenoscyphus scutula. NCBI lineage: Eukaryota > Fungi > Ascomycota > Leotiomycetes > Helotiales > Helotiaceae > Hymenoscyphus > Hymenoscyphus scutula. The sequence goes on from LKTO01000022.1 coordinate 50,798, forward strand.
GGGAACATATTTACTTTGTGTGCCTCTCACAAACAATGCGGGCTTCTGGAATCGAACTTCGCTAGGATCTTTAAATGGGAAATCCCCTAGATTATCGAGGGCAGAAGCCAGGATCCTCAATGGGACCTTGAATTTCTGTATTTTCTCATCGGCGGGTCGATGTAAATTTCCCAGTAGGAATTGTCTTATTGGAAGACTCTTTACCACCATAAAATTAGCCGTTGTGTTCAACCTTGGAACAATTTTAGCAGCGCTTCGTTACTCACCTCCTCATAATCCTTCATTATCGCATCCGCCTCGCTCTGTTTTGTGACTCCGGCTTCCTCGATTCTCTTCATTCCTTGTATGTATTTCCCAAAAGAACTTAGCAGAGCAGCGTCAATAGGCGCGTTATCCACGGAAACGATATCATTTATTAATTCGGGATTTTGGAGGGCGAGCGTCATGGCGGTTTTCGCGCCCATGGAGTGACCGATTAGGGTGGTGTTTTTGAGGGAGTGTTGGGTGATGAAACCTGCCACGTCGTGGGCCATTACTGTGTAGTTGTGATGGGGATGGTGAGGGGAGTCGCCATGGTTTCGTAAGTCCTAATTGAGTTCTTAGAAATTGGTTTGAAATATATTGGGGAGAGAGGGAGGGGGGCTTACGACTGCGTATACAGGTCTTCCGAGATCTCTAGCTAAGGCTCTGTTTCCTGGTATTAATATTTGCCGTCTCAAAAGCAGTGAGGAATGCTCACTTACTAATGCTCCTATTGTTTTTCTTGGATCCGAAGAGACCATGCATGAAGATGATTGCCCCGGGAGCATTTGAAGAGGGGTTTGCGGGTTCGTGGAGGTCGTAGGATAGAGAGACTTGGGCACCTGTGGAGTAGGCTTTTCGACAGGTGGCTTGTCGTAGAGCTGGTAAGGCTCTGAGAGATAGGAGAGGGCGCATGGTGAGGGGATATCAATTGTTTGATGTTGGAGTTCAGTGAGTACCTGGTAGAGATATTATCTAGAAATTTAGATGGGCCCGCCAGAATGATCTTCCGTACCGAGATATCTCCGAGTTAATCTCGAGCTTAGCCTTGAGGTTTTGAGAGTTGGGAAAGTTTGTTTATAGTCAAGCTTCAGTCTAATACTTGGTCTACTATTTACTAATTGCGCTACTTGTGCAGGGTTGAAGAGAATAGTGGAGAGTATTTTTGTCACTCTTCTCTCAACTCACCATATTCTCGTCCGAAATGGGTTCGCGTAGTAAGTCATAGATTCTCCCCTTTATATTGATGAACTTGTCCTTCTTAAGGGTCGTACTCTAGATGGGGTGATAGTCAAGCTTTCCCTTCTGACTGTCAGTATCGGTCCGTTGAAGTGGGAGGAGCGATTTTAGTCCTTCACAGTCCAAGTCCTCGAGTTTTCCTGTGTCACCTCAAGAAGAGAATTTTGTTCGATTGATAACCGAAGCTCTGAAATTTCCACATATTTTTGAGTTCCCACCGATACTATCTAAATATATAATTGATTACAAGCTCGATTACATACCAGAATCCAATTCCCAATACACCTTCTCAATCTTCAACTCCTCCTCATACTTCCCCTCAAACACCTCCTCCAACATCTTCAACCACCTCTTCGAAAAGCGTACACCAAATCTACATTTCGTATACTCCCAATACTCAGGATACCAACCAGCATTTTCCCAATCTACAATCCCCTCGATCCTACCATCTTTCAAGATAACGTTCCTCAAATTTATATCGGCATGCGTGAAAACAATTTGGTGGTCATCTCGATGCACAATAGTTGGAGCACCACCAAGGCGTAAAGAGTCGCTAAAATCTTTTTCTGTACGGAAGGGACCTGTAGGTGAAATATCGATTCTATAATCAAGCACCGGACCACCTGAAGGATTTGAAATTGCGTAGACTGAGTTTGTTGGTGGTTGAATTTTTCGTAATTCAGCGATGTATTTCCTGAGGTCTTGAGCTATAATGCGCATTTCTTCGTCGCTACATTCGTTGATTGCATGGCCAGCACCGACTCCATCAATTCGTGATGACACTAAATATGATCCGTTGGATCTCATGATTAAATCAATGGGACGTGGAGCCGGTATTGAAGTGTGCTTTCGAACGAGCGTCAAGGCATCGAACTCACCCGTGATGCGTGGGACAAAATTTTCTTGGGCATCGAACTTCATGTACATACCAAAGGGTAATCGTTGGACTTGGCTATTTGCCGATCCGTAGAAATAAAATCCTGCATATCCTAATAATTTGTACGTCTGCAAACGAACAACATCTGGAAACCTTCTCCATATTGCGAGCACACTTTCGACGAGTATTTCAGAAAGGCCTCCGCGTTTAGCCTGCTTGTGAGGGCGAGGGTTTGGGTATCGCGCCATTTTCGCAGCAATATAGGTCCACCTCAGAGCCGGCGCAAATTGGCGATGAATCTCAAGGAACCTTGAATCTGGTACCTCAATTCCGGTGCCTGAATAATCGATCAACTTGCATTGCCAGTGGCAAAGACGCTTAAACGTGATAAAAGACGAGCTGTTGACACCACTATTGTGGCGAATATCATACTGTAAGTGTTAGATGGAAATGCACTGCAAATGGTGTTCACTTACCACTGCTTTTCCTATGTTCTCAAGTTGAAGTTCCCCAGTGGAGAAAGGTCTTGCTACCTCTTTACTCAAATACCAGTGGTTTCGGAGGGAAGCCAAGTCTCCATCTCGAGAAGAAATTAAGAGATCACGATTGGAAGGGCCAATAAAAGCACCCAGCAATTCATAAAGCCGCTTCTATATAAAAGTCAGTAGTCTGACACAAATTGGCTTACAAGAATTAGTTACCTCTCGTATGTAAAATGCAGTGAGGGGAACAACGGGGAAAACTCCTGAAGAATTCCAAAACCGAGCCCTTGTACCCGTTATACAACACGACTTGTTGTCTCGCTGAACGACCGCCTGCTTAGTGGTATTATCCAAGTAATTTGAGTGCGGCTTCTCAGTATAGACTATCTTGATTTCAGTTTCCTCTTTTTCAATATGAAGACCAAGGACTTACATTTCTTGACTAGAGATTTCCAATCATCAACAAACTGGAAAAAATTGTTCCCTTCTGCATCATCTGCGCATACCTGCAAAAGATAACCGGCCGCCTGGTTGGGGTCGGTCGCATTTTTGAGAAATATCTCCACCAAAGGTAGATCTGGGTGTTGGAGCTTCGAACTTTGAACAATTCGTAAAGCGTGAGCTGTATCGCTTTCCATTGCGCAACAATAAGCCCTGTAGGGTTTGGGAGCAAGGTTGGAAGTAGCCTCGAGGGTCGTGTTTGTTCGGATGGGAAGACCTCGGTGAACTTTTCGTGCCAGGGCAAGGATTAAGGTTAAAGATAAAATGGGAGCCAATCAGTCATGCCGCACTTTTATCTTTGGCGCTCGGCTGTTGATCCACAACTCGCGACCTACCCTGCCTCGCCTGCTCAGGGGGTGATTTTCTCGACTATTTTTTTCGTTGCTGTATTCAGATTGATACTAAAACTCTTTGGTGCGAGATGTTCTGTTGCCGTCAACACATATTTGTCGTCCTAGCAGAGGGAGTCTCGGGGAAGAATAACTCTATCCTCAATTACTGGGATGTTTCTGCATGTCTCACTCTTAACAAGTCAATCGGTCATGCTCGTTAAAGGGCCCAGTGTCCTATGTCCCAGTGAGTCCTCTTTTGTTGGTGTTTCACTTCCACTTGGGTGAGGTAAGATTGACAGATTAATATCGATTCTCAGCGCTTGGTATCAAGACGTTCTTCGGTCAGCTAACTGGTTTCACGTTCTGCTCCTGTGTTGGAAGTCCACATTTAATTTTTGGTTTCTTTTCATTTTACAGCTATAGGTATTCTCAATTTCTCTCACTCTTTGAAATCCTCTGAGCCGACCAATATTCTACCAAACATTACCGAGCCAACTTTTATCAAGCTCCATTTTTTCAAACAAATCGGTTGCATTTCCCCTTTCGATTATACTACTACCTCTTTACAATGGCAGCCCTCGAAGGCAACACAGTCTACATGACTCTCAATTCCAGAGGCGTCCCAGGCACTTTTGTATGCACGGCCAAATCTAGAGCACCAATTATTGTAAATACTAAATGAATGTTAGCACTGGGTGATCTTCGTAACTGGAACCGCGCCAGCTGGAGTACTGTACCACATTACCAACAAATCTGGTGGCTGGAAACTCGATGTCAGGAATAGCAGGAAACTATACAGTTCCATGAGTCTGGTACTGATTTTCAAAATTGGAGTCCCATCTTCAGCGTGATCTGTGGATCAGGTGTTGCGGAGCTTGAAATCAGACGGTTCCCCTTCAGCAAGAACTGGCGAGCAAACAACCTGAAGGATCTGGGTCAAAGATGGATTATGTGCCCTTCATGATAACAACGTTATTAGAATGGCATCCACGATTAGTTAGTTAGAAAATATTAACCTCCATTTTTGCGACTTTTTGACTTACATTTGTCAAAGATGACATCGAAAAACAGGCTTTCATCGTTGGAACTCGTTTGGAGCCTGGAGTTGAGGAAGGCCGGAAACTCGAGATTTCGGAATGCAGCTTCTAGATAAGTCGGTGTTATCATGTCTTCCAGGCTATCCGAAAAGATATCCTTTGTTTCACTAGAAAAACTTGAGCGCTAGCATGTAGGGAGAATTGGCGGGAATCAGGGAATTTGGAATAGAGGCTATTGCTGCATACTAAGCTTTTGGCTAATTAAAGTGATGCTCGATTCTTCTATTCATTGAGCTACAACAGGGAGGGTTTGAAATACTAAATCATTTGATTGCAACTTTATCTGATTTATGATCCTGTGAATGCCACCCTTCATTCAGTTGAAGGAGAACTGACTAGTTCTACAAACACAATTGCTGACTAGTTGTTCAATGGAATTGGACATCTAACCCAATGTTCAGGTGAATGAATCTGTGTTTACTTATCCAGCATTGCCACAAATGAAACTTGGCGATTTATTTGATTAACACAAAGTCATGGTGAAATAGCCATGGTAGTAGATGCACTGGACAGGTTCGAGACAGAGTTTTTCTATAAAGCCCACTCTCTGGTCTTCTTGAAAAACAACAATTTAAGTTTCATCAGATTTCCTTCGGAGAACAAGCTTGAGAAGAATCTCCTTCAGAAAAAATGGGCTGCGGATTATGCAGACTGCAGCCAACAGACTGCATACCTGACCAGCCCGAACGCACGCGCATCCAAAGGAGTATCACCCCCCAACAGGCTCTTTCCATTGCTCAACTTGAGGAAACCATAGCGAACGGCAGACAGCTGGTTCCAGCAGGTTATGATGCGAAAGATCTCCTCTCTCTCATCGAAAAGCATAATCTAGTTCGTATCAAAGAACGCGTTGTTGATCCCTTCCTACTTCGAATACTTCAAGACCCAGTTCCTTCTCAGCCAAACAATGAGGAACTTACTAGGACACTCCTTGAATGGTACGAGTTTTTTGACGAAGTCTTCTTCTTGTGAGTCAATTAGATTCCACTCGCCCCTTTCTTTTGTCCTTAAACACTATTTTGAATCTTTCCTAATTTATTCCTTACCCCTACCAAAATATCAAGCGCCGTATTCCAAGACACTCCTTGATGAGCAATTACTGACTCCCCCATCACCAGTGGAAGCGTCAGGAGACACCGACCCTTCCGTATCAACCTAGTCAAGAAGAGTCCCTCGCCAAAGGCAGATGAACTAGGTCATTACACCACAGCAATGATCACGCTATATCTCGATGCCCACGAACACCTCAAGGAACAATTTAACGGGAAAGTGCTGCATGTCATGATAAGTACACTTTTACACGAAATGCTTCACGCTTTCATGGTAAGCAAGTTCTTCTCCCCCTTGACTTCATTTGACTGAATGCTAAAACATTTCAGTGCAACTATAGTTTCTATCAGAAAGAAGAGGGGGAACATGAACATGGACCAACCTTTTGTAATATCTTAGCAATTCTTGAAGAGAGACTGAGTTGCGAGGTGGATTTTAGGGTGGACTGTGGGGTTTGGAGGTCAGGGGCAGTCAGTATGATAATTGATTATTGGCGAGCCTCCGAAGCAGATATGAAACGGGTATGTACTTTTCTCTTCATTATCCTTACTAGAACTCAAAATATCAGTTGTTGGGAGCACTTTTACCGTTAGTCAAATCATCTTAGGCGCCAACAATCTTAAGAAGAACATATGCTGATTTGTTGCAGTGGGGTGCCTCAGATGACGCTCTCCGCTCGCTTAGCCCAGGGGGGGAGTATCACGACCCCCACAGTGCTGAGTCAGAGGAACTTAGGAAACAAATGCTTGAGGCAGATTCTTAGAGTAGGTTTCTTTGCTCTATACTTTACTTAAGTCACCTCACTTTGATACTGGATGTGTGGAATTATTATCGGTTGACTGAATTCTTAGAAGTAAAGCATTATCTAGTCAGTAATATCAAGACTCTACTTATATTTCCTGAGACACATATTGTACACTATTGGTACCATTTAAAGAATGCACTAATATCTGGTACCTTTCGCCTTGACTGGGATAGAAATATCAATAACTAAGTTAAAGTTCGTTCGTTCTAGATGTTACGCACCGGTTAGCAAACCAAGTAGTAGAACTACAAAAGATGAGCTTATCACTAGTATCTGCCACACCTAGGTTGAAATGTCTGACCACGGAGATGTGATTTTCAACGTTCATTAATTGTGTTTTCAATGTGGCATGAACTTCTTTGTATTAGCCGTATGTACCTCGTCAAATCATTGCTTTGTCAACACATATGAGTCCCTCAAACTCAACCTTTTACAACTGAATACTATAGTTAGCTTGGAAGAGGCTATTACTACAGGTCCATATCACCTTGAATTCAGTTTGGATTTCATACCTAAATAAGGCAAAATTCTCAATCCTGTAAGTCACTTGCATTTGCCTCCACATCATCTCCCAGTTCTTTATGACAGCACCCCTCGTTTCATTGCCGTTATGGATCAACTCTCCTGTATTTGGCCTGTAAGCGAGGAGGAGTCCGCAAAGGTAAATCCGGTAAATCTATAGATTGAGCCATGGCAGCAGAATCGCCCCCAACTGACCCCTATTTAACGCTGTCCTCAACAACAATCTTCTTAGCATAAACATTCTCCATCATCAAATTTAACTAGTCTCTTCCAAGGACGATAATCACTCTTCACAATTATTCTCACAACCTTACATACCACCCTTACCAACCATACAGAACTAGACCACTCCTGATCGAAATTTTCCAAAACTCCACTAAAAACAGCGATTTCACCTCAACGTATTATAACCTCTACACTCGACAACCCTTTCTATAATTAATTTCCTTTCTTCTTTAAAACCTTACTTATCTTATTCTAATACGCATAGTTAAATAAAAAATAACACTCTTAAAAATCTCCGTTTTATAAGACCTTCTTTTTACCTTAGTTCGCTTACTTTTCGGTGTAAAACTTAACTTTACCTTACTTTAACATCTTCTTACTTTCTACCTCTAAAACCCTAGAGAAAACTAAGTCAATACAAAGAAAGACTACTCTGGAATTAATATTATCCGCTAATACTAAAAGTTTTCAGAAGCGTTAAGGTATAGAAATTATAAAATGTGTCCGTTAAGTTTTGGTGGAAAAGTGGCTGGTGTCGAGTAGTAGTGGACACCGACTAACACTCAACCTACGAACTCGCACCTCTTATCAAAGACACCTTCTCCGAAAGACTGGATATCACGGAATATGGGTAGCCAGGGACAAGGAATGATGAAATGTAATGGAAGAAATACCAACCAACAGGAGAGATTAGTCCCACACAAACAGGATTCTCCAATATCATGATATCCCCCACACCTGCAGAATTATCCACCTACCCACCTCCAAGGAAAGTGAATCGCACGACTACAATTGACCACACCAAGATCCTTAAGGACACCTTCTCCGTGTCTTTTTCTCTTGAAACAATGATCTTGGAGCATCCCTCAGCATTTTCTCGATGCTAGAAAATATTATCTAAGCTCTTTCAATTTTGAAGACAGCTTTGCAGCTGGCCTAGAGCTCAATCTATCTAAGAGAATTATCTTCGTGGTTTAAAAGAACTGGGGTTACTCATGAAGCTCGGAATGATAACGAATCATAGGGTTTAGCCTACGTCGAGTAAGTTTCTGTCGGTAATTTGAGTGACAACGTCTTATAAAGATACTGCTCTTGGTTATAGTCTCTGCTCTCTGCCATCTAAACGAATGAATATATGTAAGCTCTATAATCATCACAATTTAGCGGTCATAACCAGTTATAAAGAGAACTTTGTGCAGGTGTTCGACAACGTAGTACTTTGAATTGGATACTAGTTCAAGCTCTCGCTCCCCCCCCCCTCGCTCCCCAACTCCATATATCAATAGAAACCCATCGCTCCATTCTCACTCCCCACCCGGTGTAACTTCCTCCCCGCCTCCTTCCTCGTCATCCTCCTCTGAGTCTGGGTACTCAAATTCCACCACCCCCTCCTCCTGCGCAGCGATCATATCGTCTACTGCCTCCGCCTCCTCCAGGGTGATCTCCCTCCCCAGATCCGCCCACCTCTCCCCACCACCATCTCCAACCACCGGTCGATTCCCCCCCTCCACCACCCAGTTTTCAACTCCTCCCTCCTCCATTTCACCTATTCCAGGCACCCCAACTATTCCGCCCATCGCAGTGTGTCCCACGGACTCCACGAACCGACAAAGTCGTTGAAACAGGCGTTCAAGCCCGCACGTCTCCGTCCAGTGGGTGACACACGCGAGCATCCAAATCGAGTTGAGATGGAGCCAGGCGAAATTGTTGGGGTAGAGTGCTTCGAGCCCCATAATAATCACGAAGAAGACGAAGGGAACGAGTTGGTGGAGTACTAGGAAGGTACCATTAGCCATTGAGCCTTTGAAGGGTGAGAATATATCGAAGTAGAGCTTGAGAGATCAGAAGAGAATAAGACTTACACATTGCGTCCATTTTGAGACTGGAGAGGAGAATCCAAGAAACTTCAACTGAAAAGAGCACTTGCGTGGGTAGGCGATATGCGCTAGCGAGCTTCAAAGCTCCCCCCCGACGAACGGCTAGCCAATCATCCAAAGCTCATTTCACTCTAATTCTTCTGAAACTTCTGCCTCTTCGCTCTCTAGGAGACCAACCCATGACAACACACTCCGTCTCTCCACCAAGCTTTCTGCGGTGCGCGTACTCGACAACTCTCTTTATTCTACTTTTCAGGCGAATAATCAGCCCCCTCAAAGAAGACTCTGGGAATACTTCACTTCACGTGAAATAAAATCATGATCCATGACTTCGAATAGATCAACTTCTCGCCAGTCCAGTTTTTTACTGAGTCGACTGGCGTTCAAGGTGTGCCTGTTGAACAGGTCAACTTTCTCGCCGACAAGGGCTTGAGTGAGTCGACTGATGTCCAGTTGCTCAACAGGCACACCTTGAAGATTAAATGTCTCTGAGCCCATTATTCTACCTCCTCGGCTTGGAATGGCGTTTGGCAACTGGCGAAGCCTCGTTGTTTTCCTTATCACCATCCTTTCCTTGTCACGGTAGATATTTTGCCCCGACTCCGTGCTCCGGCTTGCTAACAATTAGCAAAATCTCGAACCAGGAAACTCAGTTACTTACAAGTAGTACCGATCGTCGTAGCCTCGGTGCTCAGGGTGCACCATCTCCCAGTTTTCTAAGGAGCCACGATACTCATCCGCTCGTCCAACTTTCTGTTCCTCAAGTAATTTTGTTTTCACTTGGATTTCATTTTCCTTCTGTCTCTTTTTTTCAGCCTCTAGCGTTGTTACTTCTTTCTTCTTTCGATTAGCTTCAATCTTTCCCGTCTTGGCAGCAGTGTCTTACTCTGTCGGCATTGTCATTGTCGGAAACTCAGATCGACTTCTCAGGAGATTCAACCTTCGAGAGTTCGGAGATTTGGGCCACACGAAGTGCCATGTGCTATTGATTCCTCATGTCCAGAGTCACTTCTCTCGGCTATTAGCTTGGCAGACATCCCTCAGCTACAGTGGCTTTGAGTGCATTTTGTTCGCTATTCATGATGGAAAAGTCAACACAACAAATAGCCACAAGCATTTTGCTCTGCTTCCTGGTTCCTAGTAGGCTGCAGGTACAAGTATTCGATTATCATGGCGAGTATTTGGACGTTGGGATTTTCGATGACCTCATTGGCCTTAAGGAGGCGACAAAAAGGACATCCCAGCTTTCGAATCCAGCAAGTGGTGAGACAGTCTTTTTGGGTTATCGAAGCAAGAGGTCGTGCAGGCCAAGATGTTTTGACAAGTGGAAAGCAAGTAGGTCTCTACTTTCATTATTTAATTAGCATATGTTTTCTTCATAAACCAAACGGCGAGATACTTGAAGAAAAGAAGTCAAGATGGAAACAAAGGGAGAGATTACATACCAAACTCGAAGAGTGCTCTTTTCTTGGCGTAAGCTGAAAGTACATTGTTCCACGTTGACGAGAGGAAAAGTGATCATAGTCCCGCGATCAAGCCCTAGGGCGTTTGCAGAATCTGATGGGATTTGCTTTTGGGTTGGACTCTCCTGGGAACTGATTGAATGCCAGGCTCGACGAGGCACAAAGCATGCACAAGCAGTTTCAAGCGGAAGCTTGTGCCGTCGAAGCGTCGGAATGAGTTTGCTGAGAACCTGCCAGTGACCCAAGACGAACCTATGGCAATGCGCCTAGTTACAATTAGTACTTGAAACTCAAGTTTGCTGAATGTTACTTACCATCAGCTAGTCCTGGGTGACTCCCAGGTTCTCAGTAAACCCCTCCCTACTCTTCGATGCCACCACACCCTTCAAGTCAACATAAGCTGACCTTTGGTACATGCTGCAGCAAAAGTGGTGGCGACGAGAGGAATCAAAGGCTGCAGTGGGTTGGTTGCTCTTGTTCCAATAGAGAGAGTGCAAGAAGAAGTCTCGATAACATCTAGATATTCATCAGTGAACTCCATCAACCAACTACTCAGGTTCAATCTTACCTTGAATTCATGGCCCACAAGGGCTCCTCATAGCAGTAAGCAAGCTTCTTCGCACACGATGTGCATGTTGTCTGTAAGCAGACTGCGACCCAGGTAACGCTCCCCAAGAACCCACACAGTCATTCTGGAATAATCAGTGAGAGTGCGCTCTGTGCTCGCAGAAACACAACCTTTTCCTGCCCCGAAGAGAGCATAAGGTTGCAGAGACGCGAGTGGAACCAGAGACGCTCACGTCTAGACCGATCCTGAACCCCCTAGATACTGGCGAGAACCACCATCCTCTCAACCAGTACCTTTTGTCAACAGCGAGTATAGAAGTGTTGTTTGAAAGCTCATACAAGACAAGAAGGAGGGGTATTTTATATTCATAAGCTACCTAGGTAGCATCTTATTTCCAAAAAGCGTCATGTTGAGGGACTAACAAAATCGGCTAGTCCAAAGGAGGAGCGATAACCGAAATTGCGATTATTACGACACCCGCGACACCGCTACCTCTTTCCTTTGTCTTGCGGTAGACTGGAGAAGTCAGAACGTCAAAATTACGACTTAGTTTTTAAGAGCTGAAACGATAACAATCAACATAATTACAAGATAGAAGTTTCACGTAAGTCACAGTAAGAATTCCTTACTAAAGACCGATTTTCAGCACCTCTTTATGATGCATATTAATGATGTTATTGTCTATAGCAAGCTGTGAGTATTTCCAACGGGTGACTATACAGGACTTATCCTGTCTCCAGCAAGACATCCAGACAGCAAGACAGCAAGTTACCCCGCACGCTAACAACTGTACCTGGAAGGCTCCATCCACAGGTTAAGCTTATCAAAGGCTATCTCAAATTATGATTGGAAAACCGACTCCTCTCATCCTTATCATCGGTTCCCCTTTCCCTTTTACCCCCAGCCATCAAATAAGTACTTGATCTTTATCTACATGTGATTACAGAATTTTTAAATTGTGAGCAAGCCAACAGTCCCGCCCTGATTCACTCATGTTAAACGTACAGAGACAAACAATTTTAAATCATTCCATAGATTCTTTAACGCTTCACCCTAACACAGCTATTTTTCTCCCCCATCTTCATTCACATCCATCCCCTTTCTATCCTAACCCATCTATCTCCTTCACGAAAAAAAACCCACCATCCAATCCCCTCAAATAAAAAGAAAGAAGAATGCAATTTTTGGATCATATCAATCCCTATACAAAGTGCACTTGGCACGAATAAATAAATAAAGTGCCCCACCCAAACGCCCCCAAATGCCTGTAAACCCTTATACATATGCAAATTTGAATTTTTGTCTTGGGTATCAGGTACCACCACTATGATGGAACATATATTCACTCGTTCTTCTGCCGATATGTTCACCCATATGTGCAAACATCTCTTCACGCAATCTTCTCAAAACCATTAGCTCGCTCGATTTGGTGACTCCATTTATTCGAGAAATGTAAAGAGATTCGTATGTAGTATGTTCATCGCCCTCGTCGCCTCATAGGCGTCGATCACGCAGGAGATATTGATTTCACTCGCCCCTAATAGCACAAAACTCGTTAGTAAAGCTGAACATGGGAGGAAAATCTACCCAAGAAAAAAAAACATACCTTGCGAGATCATCTCAATATTCACATTATTTTCTCCTAGCGTAGAAAACATCCTCCCCGCAATACCAATAGCATTCTTCATCTCCGCCCCCACCAAACTCAAAATAGCCATATCATTCAATATACTGACCTCCCCACATAACTCCAATTCCTCTCTTACGGATTGTAACTGGTCAGGAGAGAGATTTGCGGAGTGTATGGCCATGGAAACATGGACTTCAGAGGTGGAGATCAAATCTACTGATAATTGTCGTTTGTCGAGGATGGAGAAAACTTTAGCGAAGAAACCATGTGAGATGGATCGTTTATTCGAGTGAACGTTTATAACGGAAATCTTGTCTTTTATGGTGACTGCGGTTGGTCGTCTGGGTGACTTTCGGGGACTCAATGAGCTAGGAGCACGAGAGTGAGAGGGTGCCAATTTAGGCGTTGGAAGAATAATGGTGCCATCGCCTCGGGGATTCTTTACATTCTTGATACGAATGCGAATTGGCGGTGATGCATGAATGACTTGATCCATAGTAAGGTGGTGGATAACTTCTGAACCATAAAATGTCAATTCGGCCGCTTCAGAAGGTGTGATTGTTGGTAATAGTCGTGCTGTGGGGACCTTTGATGGATCTGCCGTAAATATGCCATCGACCTCTTTCCACACTTGTAATTCATCTGCCTTGATTCCAACAGCAATCAATGCTGCGCAAAGGTCGGTGTAGCCTCTCCCAATTTCGCCATCCATCAATCCACCTGGAACAGTTCCGAAATAACCAGTCATGATGGGCACTCGACCCTCGCATGCCAGCACCTTTTCGCGGAGAGCAGCAGCCATTTCTTTGTAGAATTCCGGATCCAGCCCATTGGCACTCTTGAAATGAACGATATCCGAGAGATCCACATATTCAGAATCCACGCCCTAGTCATGTCAGTTTCCATAACTCAAAGTCGTGTATTTTCTGACTCACCCGATCCTGTAGTAAAGCTGCGATAAATCGACAACTGAGTTTTTCTCCGAAACTAATGACGCGATCCTTGGACCTCGAATCTATTTCCAGATGCCATCTTTCCGCCGCTATTCTGTAATCTATAATTTCCTGGCATTCGTCCCGTACTTCTTTTATCAGCCTCACCCGTATGCTCTCGTCTTGAATATGTGATTGTGCTGCTGCAACATGGTCTTCGGATATGACGTGTACCAGCCTTTCGTATTCCGTCACCAGACTCTCGTAATGTACAGACTCAGTGTCTTTGACCGCATTAACCGATTCGAGCACGCCGTATATTTCAAGCAGTCTGCGAAAAAAGTTGTGAGCTTCATGATGTGGTAGAAATGCGATTCATGACCGACTCACCGACTGGTTGTACCCTCGACCTTCTTTCCCGTACTTCTCGCAGAACAAACAACAGCAATTCGATAGTCGCCCAAGCTCGCACTGCAGAGGAAGATTAATACCCAGGTCGAGAATAATTGCTTTTGTTGGGCGCAACCTACCGTACAATGTCCTCGGCGATATTCACAGCGAACTTCCCCACGCTGGTCCCGCCAAACTTCTGCACCACCCATCCTTTGCTACTGTCGTTTTTCTGTCGGGTGGACGAGGCTATGGAGCAGGCGTCGTGATGGCCGTTGGTCAGTACAGGTGTAGCCATTATCCAAGAGTGGTGTAGATAATCAATGGGTGGAGGTAAGTGTGGAATGCTTTCGAGCCTCGAGTCATATTTTTTTCCTAGATAGAGGGGGACGCTTGGGGCTATCACAAGCGACCCCAGCGAAATCGGCGGTGCCTGCCAAGGGTCCTAAGGTTACAGGGCCTACGTTGGTAACGTATAGCTACCCAACTAGTCTTTAACAAGGTAAGCAACTGTAATGTATTTCTCTATTGCAAATTAATTACAAAAAGTGATTGTTTTGAGAAAGAAAGACTGTCAAAAGTGTCACCTCTCCCGTTTATAGCTGGAGCTTCACCTGACAAAGGAATCACTTTGTTCCGAAGCCACGCAGCACGCAATTTCCAGACCACCACGCCATCACAGAGTTATGGTACGGTAATAGTAATTAGCAATAAACAATTAGAGTAGCAGTTCCGCTCCACATCCTGCTCTCCGATTGCATGCCTGCCCAAATGATGGATACAAGAATCAGTATAACCCAGCGGCAAGAATGGGATCAAACAGCCAACCAACTCAACCAAACGCAAACCAAGAAGAAAAATCACCAAGTACTACAAAATTTATGCGTTGCGTGTATGCCTGACACAAAGCATCGCGACCCAAATCCAATATACACCGGCATCCAATCTACAGCCAATCCAATTATCATTTCTTCGTGTGAGTCGTAGTCGTCGTCCCTCCCACCGATTGATTCCCATTAGGTAGAGAAATCAAAGAAAAATGCGCCCCAGCCAAGTGAACTCCAAACACCAGAGACAAGACCTTTTCCAAAAAGTAGATTCATCCAATGGATCCACGTTGTAAGGAATGAGAATGAGAATGAGAGTGCGAATGCGAATGCGATCCTGTAAGTTGTAAGGTAGGATGCGGCTCGTTCCGAGAATATTCATATTTTCCAACCGAGAAGTCGTCTTCGGGCGTTCTCATGCCAATACCGCTATCATCGTGGCCAGCCGCAGCGTTCATCGCGGCCTGACTTGTCACATCCATGGGCTGCGGGGCAGAGACGTCGCCTTCCGTGTTACCATGTTGCCGAAGGAACTCATCGCTTCCGCTGCTGTATCTGCTACCTCGTTGACTGGGCGCTTGGCTTCTAGTATCTTGCTTTACTTGACCCCTCTGCGCTACTAGTGAGGTTTTGTATTCCATAAAACCCCCTTGTTCGGCCATGAAAGCAATCATCTCGTCAATCCAGCACTTGGTAACCCACCATGCACCAAAACTTTTGCCCTGAGCAATAGTAAGGTCTCTCATCACAGCTGTGCCAACACTCTGAACACACCAGACAATCTCTGCGTGAGTTGCGTAGGGGAACTTTCCTGGCAGAGAAGTGAGGAAACTGACCCAGCGATCCAGTACATTCTCAGTTGAGGAATCAGTATGAATGGCCGCTTGCTGCTGGCGACCTGATCTAAGTGCCATTCCACCATAAGCTGTCATACTCTCTACCTCCCAAGAAACACCGACAGGGTCCAGTAGATCTCGTAACTCTGCTAAGAGAAGATTTACAACATCGTCCATGCCTCTGGTTGGAACACATTCGGCAACTTTACGTGTACGAACCATGGTGATCCAATCCTCGTACATCTGGTCTCGGTTGGCGGGATTCGAAAGCATATTTGCGGCTGCATGGGCAGTTAAATTGACTCTCAACTCCCGATCCAAGAGGCCGGCAAAGAGGGTGGCTGGCGCGACCTTTGCATCGACAACGTGGGATGGGTGGCCTTGGAAGGAGCTCTGAATGTGAGGAACCAATCTCTCCGAGATGTTTCGTAAAGTATCTAGGACCTGTTTTGGGGCAACCTGAAGAGTTAATGGAGCGACAACCCGCATCATCTTTTGATACATAACAAAATCGCATTCTTCAATCCATGGCCCGATGGCTGGATTTGCAAATAACTTCTGAACTGGCATGGTCAGGGTACCGTGGAATGAAGTGAAAAGATGAAAGAACATCTTTTCGCGACAAAATCGGATACACTCCACAAGTGAGGTACAATGCGATCTGTATAATGCATATAAAGCGCTGGCAGCATCCTGATCTGTTCCAGGTGGAATGAAGGGTTCAATTTTGGGAAGGGTAAGAGCTCCTTGTTCTTGCGAAGGCTGACCCAGTGGTGCGAATTGGAGACGTTGAGACATCTTGCTATTCGTAGACTCGAGTGAGGATATATTGGAGAGATCTGGGTGGTTATATAGACTATGAGGTCGAACGAACCCATCCGGTCTTGATGATTTTGGTTCCGGAATTTGGGCAACATCAGGAGATGGGAAAGCGGCTCTGTCGACCGAGAATTGTGCTTGTGAAGGCATACTTTGGCTACATACAATTAGAAACGACTCTAGTTCGGGGGTACTTGTATGCATACCTGAAGCTGTGGACAAATGATGATTGGTCATTAAAGCTTTGTACTGATTGATTGATAGGTTGTTCTGGTGCTGGTGCTGGTGGTTCATCTTCCTTGAGACTAAAGTTTACATAATGATATTTGGATTCTCCACGGACACCTAGCCGTCTGGTCTTGAGTCCAGGGAAGAGAACTCGAACTAGTTTTCCAAAGGACGCAGGATTCAGTACAGTAACTCTTTCGGCGGCACATTTGTTAACATAGTTTGCGTAGACTCGACCTCTGGGTACAGAGCCTTTGCCTTTGTCGCAAACTTGGTTGATCCTAAAAGAGAAAGAGATCAGTTTTGGGGGAACAACTGGAAGACAAAGCATTGTTCCCGCAGCAAGTACATACCAGAGCATAGCAAACACCTGTCTCTGCCGTTCAGATTGAGGACCCCTTTCATTACCATGCAACTCGGCCGCAATGTCTGGCAGAGTCCGATGCCTATTTGTGTTGAAAAGCTGTCTCATCTCCAACTCGTTGGCGGCGCTTGACTTGGAAGCTTTCTTCTGAGGACCACCGGGGAGAGAATCAATTTCGTCCTGCTCATCGCTTCGGCCTTCGAGTAATTGGCTATCCCCTTCGTTGAAGCTGCCCATTCCGTAGCTCTCTGCGGGTAATGATTGGCGTTGCATGTCGGGTTTGAAATGATTATCGTGGGGATATTGAAGGTTGTGATTTCCACCGACGCCCAGTGAAGGATCTATATCGTATTCGCGAGGGTTTTGTAATTGATTCGCAGAGTTCATAACCATATCCTCCGGTGTCATTTGGTGCGTGATATCTCCGAATCTCTGTTGCGCAAGTGCGTTTGGATCATACCATTGTTTCTGGTAATCGGCGGGTTGTTCGAGGTGTTGCTGTTCGAGGATAGGTTGGGTCATGGCACTATGTATGCTGGTCGTCGAGGCCCGCGAAAGAGGTCGTTTTCTGCTTTTCGCGGATGCTGCAGTGTTGGATCGAGACCTCGACTTTTGCTGTTTTGAGTCCATGTTTGGTTGTTCTAGTAATTTTAGTGCGGTTAGCGGGCACGTTCAAAGAGACCGAAGGGCACACGAAAAAAAAGCCGGATAGAATAGAGGTGCTCGCGCAGGAACGCACCCATTATGTTTAGGGAGCGCTAGTAGTTCGTGGATTATGACGATAGGAATTGTGTTTGCGTTATTCGGTACTGAGGTGTGGCGGCGGGAGTGTTGTTGTTTATCGACTGCTGGCTTCGGGGGGCGGGCTCGTGCTGCTGAGAGGTGCGCAAGTAAGTTTCATGAACATGGAAACGCGAAGCGCAAACAATCGTATCGCTAGATACAATGTTTAGAGGTAAGGCGCGCTCTCGTGGCGGCGGTGTTGGTCGTTGGTCGTCGAGGGTCGAGGTTTTCGAGGTGTAATGTTGTTTACATTTCGCAGCGATTGTTGTTGAAAGGTCAACGAAGGGTTAAGTCCTCGCTTATAGCCGCTAAGATAGGTAACTCCGAACGGTCTGCCCCACCAATTGGCGGTCTTCACTCTACTTTAGTTTTGAACAAAGACGGGCTCTTTAACTATTCCGGTTTAGGTTCAATTATTATGTCAGTTGGGATATGGTGATCTATTTGTACAACTTGAATGGCAATTAGATCATGGGTAGGTTTGCCGTCCAATTGGTGTCAAGTTTCAACACGGCTACGGGCATGCGTTGTAGTACTCGGGAAACCAACATTGACTAACCCGTTTTCCTTCCTACAATGTCAATAATTGTGCTAGATTCAAGAGAAAAGTTTTGGTGATGTAAGTCGGTTACAATGAAACTCCTTTCAATCATTTAGGATATGGTAAAATTGCAAGTCCTCCTCTTAAACACCCAATATCCGGGTACCTGCATCTATTGTTCTGCAAAACAGACCAAGTCAAGAGAACCTTAGTTTGCTTACTTACCATTGTGTGGAAAAATCCATTCACCAGCATTCGGAATACGCTTGATTGTATTGTAAGAAAGCAGAAAGAAGACCCGTTACCCCGTCACTCCCAATGTGTACTTTCCTATCAAAACATTCAAGCTTATTCACTGCCGCTTTTAACCCCTCCCTTAGGTCTGGATCTGTTGCGGATCATCATGTGACTGTGGCTTGATCGCACACGGACTCAGCGAAACGAGGAGAGCTGTTCTTTATGACCCGGACTTTGTCGTCATCACATCAACCCAACCAACTTCGGATACCACCAAA
Organism: Hymenoscyphus scutula; assembly: GCA_001399465.1. NCBI lineage: Eukaryota > Fungi > Ascomycota > Leotiomycetes > Helotiales > Helotiaceae > Hymenoscyphus > Hymenoscyphus scutula. Next base: position 69,722 of record LKTO01000022.1, read on the forward strand.
ACACTCTACCTTTCAACACTCATCCATTCGCATCGCAACTTGCTATATCGCAATACCGCATCCTCCTAAAAACATAATGTCTTTCCAAGATAAAGCTCAGGGCTACGTTGCCCACCTCGATAAGGAAGTAAGTTCGCACAACCTTCCCCAACTTTGCGCCGCTGGCTGCGATAAAGTCCAGATTGCAGTAACACATGCTAACGAATGCCTCGTAGCTTTCCAAGTACCCTCTCATCAACAACCTCGAAAAGCAGACCTCGGTGCCCAAGGCGTATGCCGTCCTCGGTCTCGCAGCCACCTACTTCTTCTTCATCTTCTTCAACATCGGGGGACAACTTCTCACCAATTTTGCTGGATTCGTGATTCCCGGATACTACTCCCTCGAGGCTCTGTTCAGTGTTGGACGATCTGATGATACCCAGTGGCTCACAGTACGTCAACCCATCCACCCGTCTTTTGCCAATACCCTAATAGCTAACTTTGAACAGTACTGGGTTGTATTTGCCTTCTTCACTGTTTTCGAGAGTCTTGTATCCGCCGTTTACTGGTTCCCATTCTACTACACCTTCAAGTTCATCCTCGTTCTCTGGCTCGCACTTCCTTTCACTGGGTAGGTTTATTAATTTCCTGGGCGCAAAACATGACTAACTCCTTTCAGTGGTGCTCAAGTCGTTTTCCGCTCCTTCATCCAGCCAGTCTTTTCCCGATACTTTTCTGGACCTGGAGCAGCTTCCGCCAACCTCCAATCCAAGGTCTCTGACAAGAGCTTGTAAAGCCGATGACCAACCAGTCAACGCTTATGCAATGCCTCGGATGACAGACCAGCAGCTAACAAGTCAATTTACAACTCGTCTGGATTATGAGGCATGGAGGTTCATTTCTTTTTGGAATTGATTCTGTGTTCAGCGGCGCAAGAAGGGGTTCAGGGGGTCAGGCAGGGGGTTTAGGGTGATGACGGAACATGATCTGGGAATGAACGGCCATGATGGGAGTAATGAAATCTGGATGCTGGGAGACGAATTTCGTTTTGTGGAGGAAATGACTCTGGGGGAGTTGTTGTATACATACGCCTCTTGGGGAAATGAAGATCTGGAGCCTACTTTGATCGTACTATGATTGTGAGACACCGGTGCTTTTTAATGCAGTTTCAATATCTGCAAGCTGCGAGTCCCTTGCTCGGGGCGATCATGATGCCCGCATCAATCCAGAAACTCCAAGGACGACTTCCATTGAACAAAATTGAGTAGTTTTGGGTGGTATAGCGACATGTGAAGATTGTCCCATTTTGATAAGTCTCCAGGGAGTGAGTGTGTTGAGATCCGGGCCGGACCTGCCAAAGGGTCGGGGGTGTAAGCCTAAAAATAAACACCCTTGATGATAGCGGGTTTGAAAGTCAGAAACACCAAACTAAATCCAACGACGTCGAAAAGAACATCGTCAGAACCAAATTTACCTACAAACCGAAGCTCACAATCGCCTTGATGCCGTCTCCATGTTCTTCGCACCTATAATCACCTTCAACCGGCGGAATCTGCACTGCGATCGAGGGGAGCTTCAGCTCCCATTGCGCCGTGCGCTTTCATCGGCGTAATGCCCCTCCCCAAACTCAGTCCGTTGCAATCGAGGCTGGCAGCCTCTCTTGCGGCATCTCTCACTCTCCTGCTGCTATATTTTGCGTTCTCGTCCCCTCACTTCGCATATGCCGCCGACGTCGATTCGATACGCCCCGAAGACCACAACCACGATAGGTTACTGGAACGGCCGCTGCTCGACTTTGACTTGGAGGAATTAAATTTGGAGGAATCAGGATACGAGCCAGACTTTCTAGGTGTTGATAGAGGGATAATTGGAAGGGCTTCAACTACGGAGGAATTGATTCCCTTGATCAACAACCAGCGCCAGACGAACAACATCCCATTAGGGACGACCCTCTCATATATTTTTACCAATGCCTCGGTATGGGGCAACAAATCAACTACTGCATCGGCAGTGACGAGGAGGAGCCTGTTAGAGGATGAACTTGAGATACAAGATGGGGAGGAAGCTATGGATGGCCAGGAGTTGAAATCTCGAGACGTAGCCCAACGAACCGTTTACATAACCGCTACGGCTTGCACACAACCCACACCTGCGGACCCCCAAGCTGTTTTACCACCACCGCCCCAGCTCCAGATGTATGTGTCTTCCATGTCGGCAAATCGAAAACCGGGACCTGGAAATAGTCCTCAGCAGATGGTCGAATTAGTTGGTGGTTATGGTCTGATCATAGTGAATGCTACCACGGATGTGTTCATTGGGATTCACGGAAAAAATGATACGGCGTATAAGGACGTTTGGAGCGCGGAAATTGCGGTTTCGATAGATGCTCCATTTCACACCGTTAATAACAAAACGAACTTAATACTGGTCGACACGGATAGCACTTCTGCGTATCTTGTCGCCAACGACCCAATTAAGTGGGATGGAGACGCTTCAGATGCAGAGAGTTTGGCCAAGGTAGCCGTACCTTATGTTATTTTTGCGAGCAAAGTCAATGCCTCTTCGATTATGGGCTTGGAGAATTCCTATTGTGGACTTACTACCAAAGCCGATATCGTTCCTGTTGGAGCACGCCCTGGGGTTGTTGCTGATAGCGTCAAGTCTTGGTTGAAGAAACGAAAGGACGAAAGTGTTCCTGAGCAGAGGATCTCACTTGGCACATTAACCAAAGGGACCCAGTATAATGCCATTCTGGCCGTTGCAGCATCCCAGAATGCCACTGTTGGAGGCGGTGGACAAGTTTTCCGGAGAGCAGAACTCCAAACATTAAATGGTAAGCTCCCTCAATTCCTTGTTTGAATACCTGCTAAAATTCTCATCTCATCAGACAGCAGTTGTGCCGTAGTGACAAATTTAACATTATGCGATGCTGTCAACTACGCAGTCCCAAGTAATCCAAGCTTCAATAGCACAGGTCTTGAAGCTTACTATAACAATTACACGCAATTCTACTTTAAAAACTTTGAAAGGGCTCTTGGGCAAATCCCCTGCAACACCACTTCTTCAGCCCAATACTCACTGGCAACAAACTGCACAGCCTGCACGCAGGCATACAAAGAATGGTTCTGCGCCGTCAGCATCCCACGCTGTACCGACTTCGGCTCCACAGGAGCCTGGCTCCAACCACGCAACACGTTCCAACCCTTCCCCAACGGCACCTCACTCCAAACTCTCGACCCGGCCCTCTATAACTCCGGCATCCTAGCCGCGGGCACGAACGCCTCGAGAAATCCCGATATCGATGTCATGATCCAACCAGGGCCCTACAAGGAAATCCTTCCCTGCGACGACTTGTGCTATAACGTTGTGCGAAACTGTCCTGCGAAACTGGCGTTTGGATGTCCGAGACCTGGCTTCAAGGGCTTCGACACGAGTTATCGGGAGCGGTTTCCCAGTGCGTCGCCGGAGGATCAGGCTACGACTAGTCCAGTCACTTGTAATTACCCCGGGGCTATCAAACGGAATGAGGGACTGAGGATGGGGCCGTATCATGTTGGGGTTGTTTCTTTGGTGTTGGGTGTGTTGGTCTTGTGTATATGAATGAAGGGAAATGGAAAGGCTTGAAATGGAAAGGGAGAGTCCTTGTGGTGGTCTGCAATACACGAGAGGATATAGTATAGTATCCAGGATGGAGGCATCTGGGCGGCGTTTAAGGAGAAAAATGTGCCTTTTTTTTGGAGGGATTGGAAGCGTTGATGGATGAAGAAAATGACCCCTGGGTTAGAGATGGTCGTGGCATGTTCTTGGAGGAGATGAAAGGGAATGGAATGGAATGGAATTCATGGGAACAAGAATTCTCCCTCGCGATAGGAGATGGTGATGGGTGAGAAGGGCCAGGCTTCTTTTTTCTTCTTTTTTTTTGGTAATTTTTGTATTACTCCCTGCCACATATGGAGGTTGGTGATCTTTTTTTTGGTGTACAGTACAGTAGGTGGTAGTACGTGGGGAGGGTCAGGACTTCGGGGGTTTGTTATTGCGAGAAGAAAAAAAATTACAAAAATGAAAAGATATTTGATGTTTGAAGATGATTTCGTGAATTGGGTTTTGCAATTTGAGGAATTGTACTCTTTACGGAGTAGGAGGATGGTGGTTTTGGGTTCTCTGGAAAATACCTACTTTAAGTCGAGATGGGACAATCGAGTGTTGGGACAGTTGGATTAATGGGAAGGAAGGAATTGATGTTTCGCTGTTTACTTGTAGACTTGAAGGATTTGTTGTAGGTTTTTGATGGGGGGGGGGGTTTTATGGGGTTTTTTATCGGGGGTTTTTTAATGTTCTGGTGTTATTGTTGCTGTTAAGAGTAGATGGGTTTTTCGTCCAGGTAGGTAGAGATTTGATATGTGAAGTACACGAATTTTTCTAGGCGTACTAATATGAAATCGAGTTAAGAATTAGAAGTAAAACTGATATAAGTTTTTAAGTCGGTGTATCTTACTCGAGTACTGAATGATAACACTTAATAGCAGATTCCTCACGATGTAAATTCCTCAGATGTGAGGGCATAAATCCCCTTTCTCCTGGTCTTATTACGCGAGAGCTCAAGGGAGCGGTATCTCCGTACCGATACCCCTTTACGGAGACGGATAAGAAAGAACTGTTCACTAATTCTCTCTCTCCCTAATACGTCATCGACGATAGTACGATAGGATAGTTAATATAGAATGTGATATTCGCTAGATCAGAGCATCAAGGCAGGGGTTATCCTATCCCCTTCCCCTGAAGGGACATGAAGGGACACGTGAAGAAGTTTAGAGCTAGCGTTGTGAACAGGACAGGGGTTAAATCCATATTAGGGGTGAAGTCAAGGGTTGATACCGTGGTCATCACTCACGATGCGTTGTACAAGATGTTAATTTTAATTTTGTTCTGGAAAGGGTATCAGGGATGGGATGGGGGTTTTTTTTGGTTTTTGATTTTTCTTCTCTTTCGCATAATGGAGGGAGATGAGGATTTTGGATTGGGTTGGTATGTTTAGCGTGGCATGGTTGAGCAGGGTCGTTTTTGCATTTTTTCCAAGTTGTTTGTTGGAACTTGGGTGCAGGTGTGGTGCTTTGCACGGCTGTGATATGAGCCGGGATTTTGGTGCTAAGTTCTGGAAGGCAGGTTTTTCAGGTTGAAGATTTTCTTCTTCTTTCGCCTGATCTAAAATTTAGGTTTTTGTCAGTGCTGCTGCGATTAGGGGATACCGGTACCGGTAGACGTTGATCGTTTTGTCAGACGGTGGATGACGGAGAAACGTGCGTGGAAAGGCTAGAAGAGTAAGTAGTCTCGTAGTGTAGTGTACCTAGTGCATCAGATGAGAAAATCTAGTGGTTGACGTCAATTGGGAACGAGTCGCGAAGTCAGATGTTCAGCGATTTGAAGGCGCGACTGATTGGTCGACGCGAAACACGGTCCTTTTGGTAAACAATTGGAACCGTAGCGCCCCGAAGCCTTGAAGCTCCCCCTCAACACCACCACACAGCTTGGCCGAGTACACCACCACACCACCCACGACTGATACCGTGCTTTACGATCTGAGGAATCCTCTCGCAGCCAATCGATTTGTGCATACAAGCTATTCTTCACGCAAATCCCACGCTTCAGCTACGCCGCAGTTCGTGTTTCTATCCTTTGGCAATCAACCTCGAACACTTCCTTTCTTACTTCGTGCAGCAGGCTTGTCTAATCCCACGACCGTGGTTGGATGAGGCTGGTGCTCTTTGATACAGTACTCGCCACTCTTTTGCTCAATTGACCCCGCGAGGAGATCTTCTAGATCGTCTAGCTAGCCTCTTCTTCTTCTTCTCCAAAGGTTGTTGATCTTGGGAATACCATACCTCCGTACCGCTTTTGACTCTGGTTACGAGTATTCTTACTTACAACGCAGCCTCTCGCAATCCTCGCCCTTGCTTCTGCCAAGTTCATTGCCAACTGCTCTTCTTCCGCTGGCCACTCATCTGCGCATCGGCATCTGCATTTGCTGCATTATCCGTCCTGCACGCAGGCAGAAGAAGAGGAGCCCTTGATCCTCCCCCGCTATCCAACACCACTCGCCCAAATTCAGCGCTACCACCGACGTTCTTCCAAGGTTCTGTCCCTCCAACTTCCCTGTTCTGCGCCCAGCTCGGTCTACGAGAGAGGGAGACCTGACCAGTGACCATCCACCGTCACACCTGCCCTGCAAGACTTGCAGACATCCGCCACAATCCCTAGTTGTATCTCACCACACCTCCTCTTCCCGTCCTGTGCCATTCTGACAACTCTCCCCCCCCGAACTTCCCATTTCTCCCTCCTTGCCGTACCAACCACCAACCCCCGACGAAAAGAATCTCACGATTGCCTCCAACATCGTCCATTTCCGGTCATATCACATATTTCCAGCAAAATCTATTGTTGGAAACCTCCCCACCGGCTCTTGGACCAGTCACGACTCGCTCAACGTTGCCCTTGCTTGGTGTTAAACGCGGAAATCCACCTTAATCTCGCTCCACAATCCGATCCGATCCAGCCAGCGCACACTCAGGCACCCACTACGGTACAGCAGCCATCCCTCCACAGCCTTTTCGTCCGACTTCAAGGGGAAATATACTCATGAGCTCGACTTTCGCAAACTCCTAAACTTCGACATCGACATTCGCCCACCGATACGACACCACTTTGCTTCGCACCATCACCCAAAAACGCGTAGGGTCAATTAGCTATTTGACCGCACTCGAGCTTCTCGCGTCGTCGGCCTCTCACCATGTCGTCGTCGACGCGTTATTCCCAGCAACCGCTGCAAATTTATCAAGACCCAGCCAACTCGTTCGACCATGCCCCGATGCCATTCTCGAAAAACCCCTCGAACCAACGAAAAATTTCGCCATTGGAACCTCTCAAAAATGCATCGTCGAGGAGGAATATCGTATTTAACCCACCGCAGGCCGGACTGAGCAAGAAGTCGCCCTTAAAAGCACACCAAACTTCGAGCTCACCGTCAAGAGCACCCTTTGGCAACAAACTAAACACAATTTCAATGCCACCACCAGGAGGACCACTGTACAATACCGATTCAATGGAGAAGAAGCCTTTGATGACAAGATTCAAGACCGGAGCTCCGCAGAAGACCTTGTACAACACATTCACGGGGAACGATAAGGAAAACTACCAACAGCCATTTTATGGTAGTATGGGATCACACCAGGGACTGCAACAGAATAACTTTTCGCTCGACGGATTATACACCAGCAAACCTCCACCAAAGCGACTACTCGATGCTGCGCCCATACACGAAGGAAGATCATTCAAGAAGGCAAGAATGGAAGACTTTTCAATTGCAGAGGATATAATGGAACCAGCAGAACTTCCATCTCCAGATTCATTCCCAGCAATTCATGACGACGGAACGAAGCCTCCACACAGTTACGCAATGCTGATTGGCATGTCAATTCTACGGGCACCCAATCGACGTTTGACTCTGGCACAAATCTATAAATGGATCTCCGATAACTATTCTTTCTATGGAGCATCTGACGCTGGATGGCAAAATAGTATTCGTCACAACCTCAGTCTTAACAAGGCTTTTATCAAGAAGGAACGACCAAAGGATGATCCAGGAAAGGGAAACTACTGGGCAATTCAAGCTGGAATGGAACATCAATTCATCAAGGATAAACCACGCGGAAAGGCAACTGGACCAAGTGAGAGTGGCCCGATCATGTCGACTCATCCAATGCCAGTTCCTCAATCGTTGCCCGAATATCCCCACTCGGCCGTTTTCAAACCACTCGCATCCGCACCTCAAGAGCTACCACCCTCCAAACCATCATATTCACTTCCAGAGGCACCAAAACCTGTTAACAAGGAATTTTCTTCCGATGCAACCATTCCGGATAACCAGGCCGAAGAAGAGGGAAATCAAGAAAATCCACCTTCATCACCACTAATGCGTTCGTCACCCCCACCAATGCACTCCTCGCCTCCAGTAGCTCGTCACGTATCAAGAAGAAACGATACACCACCACCTGTTCCGCGATTCCCATCTTCCTCTGCTAATCGATCACATAAACGCAAATTTGCATCAATGGACGACAGTGGTTACTTTTCATCTTTGGATTCATCTGCACTTCGTGGAAATCGACTAATGACATCGGAGGCTGATCGAGATCGACCGAGAATCAAGAGAGGTCGCGCCGAAGAAGAGATTGCTCGCCTTCGTGGATCATCGTATGATAGTCCTACCAAGAAGAATCGCTTTACTGCTCCTTCATCTTCACCATTCCGGCAAAGAGATGCGCCAAGAAATACCTCTCAAATGCTTCCACCACTGACCCCAGCGGTAAAGCTCCGAGCACCAATGCGTCCACCGCCTTCAATCTCACCAAATACCAATCTCAGAATGCATCGTGACAAAGTTCGAGAGATGGTTGGTTCTCCGCTTAGAGGTGTAACATCTTTGGATGATGGTCTACCATGGAGTCCTGCCTTCAACTTGGATGATTCGAGTTATATGTTTCACGATTTCGGCAGCACCAATGAGAGTTTTGACATCTTTACCGATAACTTCCTCTCTATTCCCGGCAATGGATCACCAGAAAAGCGATCCGCAAAGCGACCTCGATTGGACCGTGCACGATCAGCCAACATTCTCACAGATATCTCGAACCACAAGACCGCTACTTCAACCCCTTCCATCAAACTCACTCCTTCTCTTGCCAAGACGGTCTTTGGTTCTCCTCTCAAGGGAATTCTGGACTCGCCTAGCAAATTACTCAACCTTTCGTCACCTACCAAGATTCCTTCACCTAACTTCAACCTTGACGCCTTTGATCTTCCACATGATGAGTTCTTCGGCGGCGACTTCTTGGCTGATGAGGATTTGAATGATTTTGCGGGAGTCGATATCATGCAGGGGTTCCAGAAGATCGGTGCTGGAGGACAGTCTTCGAAGAGTACGCCCAAGGCTAACTCTAGACCGGGATTCAGTCGTAGCTTTACTTCGCGATTTTGAATGAGCTCTCTTCCTTGGATGATTGCTTTGAATACATGCCACGGCATCTTATCTGCCTTTGGGGCCGACACATCACATCAACATTTTCCCCCTTTTTTTTATAGTTTGTTCTTCTGCTTTTGCGCTTTGGATGTTTCCTTTCTTTGATACCACGAATGGATAGGGTTGGTGATGAATGTTATGATTATTACGAATATGGAGCGGCAGATTTGATCTTCGTCTTCGGGAACTCCTTTGTGGGGACCTGGAGAGGAGGTCGATCACGAAGTTCTGGGGGAAGAAAAATGGAATGAAGTGAGAAACGAGGGGTGGAAATGAATGTCAAGGAATGAAGTTGGGGCATATGTGCTAATGAGGAAGCAAGTGAAGGGAAATGAGAAAATTTGGAACCATGTTCAGAGTAAAGGAAGGGGGGTAGGGAGGAGCGAGAAAGGAAAAATTTGCTTTTTGTGTTGATGATAATGAGGGTTCGCGGATTTCCCTTTTTTCCCTTGGGAAAAGTAAATATGGGAGGGAAATTTTGTTTGTAGGATTTTTTCTTTAATGTGTTTCCTTTTTTTATATCTGCGATTGTGCGATTGTGCGCTTTTCCTTTGGCTGGCTCTGTCTTTCTTTTTTCATTTGGGTTGTGCGTGCGGCTTTGGGATTTTTGGGCGTTTTTTCTTTTGATTTGTTTTTTTTGGGGACCTTTGGGAACTGAATTTGATGCGAAAGGAATACATGGTAGAATTTTAACCTTTTGCGTGAAGGGACTTTAAGCATTAAGAGAGGATGGAATGGAATGGAGGGAATGAATGGAATGGATAGGGAATAGTGATCAGATCAATTATAGGAGAGTCTCTTTTGAAGTGGTTGTGTGTATGTGTGATTTGATGTGACTTGTGATGTTGAGCGATGTGAATTTAGGGTTTGATTAATTGATATTTTGTGTAGTTGTCGTGTTGTGGTAGTTAATACTATAGGGGGGGTTAGAAAGAGTACCTTGTAGAGTACTTGGGTCGAGTATAGGTAGAGGAGTGGAATTCGCTCGTAGTGTAATAAATTGTTTAGTGTGGATTTAGTGGTTTACTTGAGATTTGAAGGATGGATGGCTAGATGGCTGGATGGCTGGATGGGTTGTTTTATAATTACTAGCTTACTGGGTGGATTAGTTGGTGGATTAGTTGGTGGATTAGTTGGTGGATTAGTTGGTGGATTAGTTGGTGGTTTACTCGATAAGTAATCGTACCTTAGATACCTCACCTTTCTAGCTCTTGAATATATACTTAGCCAACTTTTAGATCACTTATACTATACTGATAATTTTTCCTTTTCTTTATTTTATTTTTAATTTTTTAGAGGGTTAGTTAAATTTATTCTAGGTTTTAAGTAGTGATTTAGATATTAATTAGATTATTTTATATATAGTAGTATACTAATTTATTTTAGTAGTTTAGTTATATTTAATAGTAGTAGTTAATTAATAAATAGAATTCTATAGAAGATCTAGAGATATTTAGAGGATATTTCTATCTATTTATAATATTGTTTAGGATATTATTTATAATTTAATTATTTATCTAGGATTTATCTAGAATAGAGCCACCCTCTATAAATAGATCTGGAATATCTAGGTAGAACGTGTTAGACTGTCTAATAAGTATATTACTACTTGTATTTACTAGTTAGAGTATATAAGATAAAAGTAGAGGGAAAATATACGAATTTAAATAGTAATAATACTTAGTAAAGAAATAAAATACGAGTTAAGAAACTTTTAAGACTTTTCTATTAATTTTTATAATTCTCTAATAAGGTTTAGAGACAATATTTAGAAGTCGAAAGTTTGCGTGTCTAGTGTAGAGGTATATATAGGCGAGGTTAGATGTAGTGTTAGCTAAAAAATAAAGGGGCATATAGAGAGAGCGAGACATTAGTAAGTTAGAGATAGCTAGTTTAGTTTTAACTTTTTCCAATTTTAAGAGACGACTAGAAAGGAACCTGTATGTCTTTATATCCTTTCTCGAAGAAACCGATGTGGTTTTAAAAGGGCAAATGAAGCTACTAAAAGTACCTAGTTCTTCTGGGATGAGTGTTTTTAAGAAATCATTATATATATATCGAATTATTAACTACTAAGACTCCTAGGACTGCTAAGGACTGCTACAATTCTAGGAGATGAGAGGTAGACAACAAGAGGTGCAAGAAACCATTGTTTGGTAAAGTGCAGATGTGATGGAGTGAATTGATGTCACCTGAAAATCATGAGCCCCCAGCCTTCTAACGCTGAGAACATTCACTCTACGGACATTTTACAGTGGTGTGTCAAAGAACATTAGTTCAGCTGTATAAAAACTCTACTAAAATACTAATACATACTATTCAGACCTCATGCTCCCTAAAGGCTTTTATCCTATCTCAAGCAACATCCCAAACCCAACACAACGCTAAACTTCGCTAAAAACACCCCAACCCCTACCCGCACCCTCCAATCCCTCACCACAAAAGGACCCACCCCACAAAAACCCTTACAATCCGTGGATCGGACGGCCAAAATTCCCCAGACGTCCAAAGAGTAAGATACGAAAAACCATGCCAATAAATCAGACCAAAGGCCTTGTGGTGTAACGGTAGCACACAACTCCAACAATGTTGTTGTGGGCAAAGGCGTAGGTTCGAATCCTGCCGAGGCCATTCTCGCTTCTTTTTTTTCTTTTTCGGTGAGATTGGTGTGAGGGGATTTGACTACTATTTTCTTGACTTTTTGAATGATCTTCTTGCCTGATTTTTTTTGGTGGGGTTTCGCTTTGAGGGTTTGGGAGGGGTGTAGATACTACCTTGGTGGGTTTAGGGAGGGGGCTGGCGATGTGGAGATTCTTTTCTGATACTGGTGTGTGTTAGTGAATTGATAGGAGCTAATTCTCTTTTGAGCTCGAGTCAAGTCTCGCTCTTTCTAATTCCTTGATATAGTGGTGCAGTACGCTCCTCTGAACACTTGGCATTGAAGTTACGTATTTCTGTGGTCCTATCACGCACGTCTCAAATCTCTTTTCTCTTCTTTGTTGTGTGGGGGGTAAAAAGAATCTTCTCTTTGCAAAAGATTTTGTGGGGTAAAAGCAAATACACTTGGGCTAATTCTTTACTCTATTGAATTTTCTCAATATTTGCTGAGTTGCGTCAGTGACAAGTGGCATGGGATTGCCATTAAAGGCGCTTGAACAAATTTTACGCAAGCTTCAAGTCAGTAAACAGGATTTGCCTGGTGTAATGGAAGTTCTTTTCTTTGAAAGAGCTTTGTTCATTCCTTCCATCATGCATCAGGTATATGATATTCAAAAGCTTCTAGACGGTAGTGCGCGTACAGTGAATCAACCTTTTAGGAGTGGTTTGCTATGATATTAATGGAATGGTAAAGAGCTCTCTTTAGAGATTTTTCAATATGATGACAAGTTAGTCTTTGGTTACCCAATGGCCTATTTTTAATTATATATTCGTCCCTTCTTCTCCCCTCTCAATCGAGGAAAGCTCCGTAAGCTCCAGTCATTCCAACTCCAACATTCTGATTCAACTGTCGTCTGGCCAGCACCTTACCCAGAAGTTTCTTCATCCAAACCATTCCCCTTACCAGAACTCGAAGATCAAGGAGCGATGGCCTCCAACCCCGAAAGCAGCAGCTCAACAACCGACGGTGCTTCAAATCAAGACTCACCTGCCGAAGCGAGCCTACGAAAGAACCTACTGGAGTTACTGGAATTGACCAAAACAATCCGAAAAACCCCACAAACCGACATTACCAAGAAGACTCTTGAATTGATAACTAAACGTTTTCTTGACCAAAAATCCAACGAATTTTTCTTCGACGAACCTACAGGTATTTCCTGGCTATCGTCTAGCAGAAGGTGGAAACTGATTTCACTAGAAACCGAGATTAGAAAGACTGGTACGATTCCACCATTGAACCACGCTATCTGGACATGTGTGTAGGTAATGGGAAATCTGCTTTCCCACTTCCTTTCTTTAGAGTTGAACCCGAATCTTCCTGATCCAGCACCCATCTTGTATCGCAACCCGAAAACTTCCCTGATTGACAAATACTTACTCTCTGTATTCTAGGGCGGATGTGACCTGGGCGGCACAGCGTGAAGTGAATCGTGGATTCATCAAGCGACTGGACGAGATTGATAATCAACTCGACACGATCGGCACCCTACTTGGAGGAATGGAGAATCGACTTGGTGCGTCATGCAAAAAGTTGAATAAGGTTGCAAAGAGGCTTAGTGATATCGAGGACATGTTGGGAAGAATGGAAGCCTCTTTGTTGGAGAAGTGAGCGAAGGATTTAGGTCAAAGATTTCAGAGCTCGAATGGACTCGTTACAGGAAGAGCAGGATTGATTTCCGAGAAGCCTGACAACACGAGGGAGATATTGAGAATTACCTAAGAAATATGGATGTATGCTAGAAAGTGGAACTGGTTTGCTAGTTGCCTCTCTAGTCTGGGTGGAGTTCCTGGTGTCGAGTGATAAGATGAGCAAGATCTCCCCAGGTCCACACTTCTAAAAATGATTCGCGAAAAAAGTGGATTTGCAATTACTTCTGTACCATTCCTGGCCATTTATTTAATGATTTAGTTCAGAGAATATGCTGGATGAATATGAAAACGTTAACTCAAGAATCTTAAGGTGGTGTAGAACTCTCAATACTTTCGCTTTGAGACTGGAATCTGCGCCTTCTTTCTACATCTCAAGGAATAAATCAAGCACCAAACCTTTTTGAAACTTAATGAAGGCTACATATTTCCAAATCTGGAATTTGCAAGTAACTGTCAGATTCTGGGGGTACAGAAATTGTCTTTCCAATCCAAGCGCTTCTCAAAGCACCCATAAATGGCGTTTGATTCCATCCCTGAGCTGAAAGTGAGTTTGTTCAGAAGACTGAAGAATTGGTAAAGGGTTGCCTTGTCTACTTGAAGCATAAAAAGGGAGGTCTGAATTCAAAGATAAAAGAAACTGTCTTCAATGGGCTACTCCGTTATATCAACCCCCTCTTTCCCACATCTTGATAGTGTGGATGAGCTCAATAATTTATCACGATTTCAAACCACTCCTCTACTGAACCCAATACCCTGATACAAGAACCAGTGTGCCTAGGACCACAGCGGGAGCGATGACCACAAACCTAGAAGCTAATGATACCAATGGAGAGCCCGTGTGGACACCCGCCAATGGCTTTGAGATGGGGCCACCTTCACCCACATTGTATGGGGACGATGCAGCATCAGTGAACAGGAGAAGACTGAAAGGAAGGCTCCGGGAGCTAAAGGCATTCATCAAGAACAACGAAGCAGACACTCTATTGGAAACCACGAGGAATAACGTCAACTATCCTCCTCCCGGACCTCCTGAGATCCCCTCCATAGGTCAGTATACCCTTTGAGACTCGTCGATGAGTGCTGTTCACTAACGTAATCAGAAACTTTGATCAGTGAAGACACCGGCAGAATTCCCCCATTAAACGTTGCTGTTTGGGTTGCTGAAGCTCAAGCAAGTTTGGCGATGCAACCTAAGCGAGACAGGGTGTTCCAGGAGGAACTAGACGAAATCAGAATGCAACTTAGAGAGACCAAGGGCCGACTTGATACGGCTGAGAAGAAACTTGAGGGGTGTCTCAAGGAACTCGAGGAAACCAAGAAGCCACCGGAAGATATTCAGCAACAACTTGGCGAGATCCCCAAGGAAACAAAAGAGAGTGGTACGCAACCCACGGAAACCGAAACTCAAACTCGCGGCCACCGGCTCAGGGAGCGACTTCGCAAATGGAACATCTTTTCAAAGAAGGACAAGACGGCGAATGATGGCACAGGTTGAGACGGATTCCGGGAAAATTGGGGTTTTTTATCAACGTGGACGAGGCTGTAGGGGAGCTGGGAAGGATCGTCGCATTGCGTTTGTATTCTCGGTGACACGAACGTTAGCTACTTGCCTTCTTGGTAATGCTTCAACTACCTAGTCATTTGAGAAAGTGAGAGATAGAAAAGTTCTGCCTCTATTCCATTGTCTGATTCGAAAAGTGAGGGAAGATGTCGTTTGTTTACTTTAAGAACCCACTTTCGCAACTTTCAGCTGCATCTTCCTATGCTATATAATGACAGTCATCTTCTAAAAAACCAGGGAAATCAACAATCCACACTCAGGGTTTGACCTCAAGAATTCTGTTTGACCATGATGTCCCACGGAAGAAACGGGAGGAGAGATCTCCGTGGTCTCTCTCGACGATTTTTCGCCCAACCCTCGCCCTTCAAGCCCCTCCTCACAAAATAAACCGCATGACCAGCATCCATTTTATGATGAGTATGGCAATCCTCTACTAAATGATCCTTCAGCTTCACATCAACCGAAATCTAAAAGATCAAACCACAACCACCAACACGACAATGGATCAGGGCACGGGAAGAGCAAATCACCCAAAAAGGACAAACTCCCAGAGGGTAAGTCAAGACCTTTCAATTGGGGAATTTCTTAGGCTTCGCTTTTTGCAAATGAAACTGTATTTTAATCTGAAGTTATAGCGCAGTTCGTTTTGTTACTAATACAGAAAATCATCAGAAATCCCAGAACTTGCAGGTTCGTCTGTGGAACCAAGCGCTGCCCAAGAAACCCCTTCGAGAGACCTGGAGGATCGTTTGGAGTTTCTAGAGATGGCAATGGAAGAGCAAGCAGGTTTACTGAGGCGCGCAGGAGACTTGCTGTATCGTGCGGGAGAAATTAGACTGGAGAGGACAAACAAGCGAAAGGCGCAACTTGACGTGGGGGATAGGAATGTGGACTCTCGTCAGAAGGTAGTTGTTCTGAACACAAGAGAGACGAGGAATATAGATGGCGTACATATTCCTAGGCTTGTTAGGTGGGTGACTGGATATACCGGACCTAGACGAAGACGAAGACGAAGTTATGATTTTGATGATTGATCAGAGGAGGTGATACTATGCCTTGGGAACCATATCACGAAAATTCCATCCAACTCATCCTTAACCAGAATCGAACAAAATGGATAGTCGCCAATTTTATTCTCTTATCTCTTCCAATCCCTAGTTCTCAACTTGTCCCAAGCACTTATCACTCGACCAACGTCCGGCTAAGATGACACAAGAACGTATCAGGGGAAGCGAAGTCTACTGTTACATTAAGCCACCTCAGAGATGTAACAATGATTTATCTCCATACAACTTGAACCCCCTCCCAAATAGGGTTTCAAGAATTATTTTATGAAGAGAGTCGATACAAGTCTTCTTGTGACTGAGGTTCGAGTCGCTCCTTCCCTCTTTGAGTCAACCTTGGCACTACGCTCAACACTGCTGCGAGAACAACAAGAGAAGGCACGATTCTAGTCACGTTCAGAATATAAAACACAGCCCTGCGTCTTCTATATCAGCTTTCTTGTTTTCAAATAAGAACCGAGGTGGGTGACACACCAAGAGCACTTCAAGCCATGGCAACTCTCGCCAAGGTGGAACCCCCCAACTCACAACACATACATACCACAAAAACCGCACCTCATCTACACCAGCAAACTCGACACCCATTTCACGCACTCAAATCACAACGAAGGGCAAACAAAGAAGGCATTCCAAAAGAGTATTGTGTATATATAAACATAAAACCCAAGCCCTAAAAAGATTATCTACAAAAAACAACAGGAAGTCCCCCCCTTCCCCAACTTCCCCACCACTTGACCTCAGCCAGAAGCCAGCTCCCTCTCCTCCACAGCCCCCCTAGAAAAATAAAATGTATACACAAAAATCCCCATCTCCAACTCATTCCTCACCAATAAATCCCCCTCTTTTCTTTTTCCTCCCTTCACTTAGGGAAATAAAACCCCCCCAAAAAACCCAAGCCCATGCAAAAGTTCAAAAAATACAAAAATCCAAAAAACCCCCCAGTTTTATGACACGCCCTCTCTCTCTCCCGCACCTCCCCTCACTAAAAAGGGGCAAGTAAACAAAAAAATCCCAAAAGATCAAAATATGGAGAAACACAGTTCAACCAAATAAGATACGACATAAAGCTCGATCGATCGCCCGCAAGGTCATGATGCCATAGGGCGGGACGCATTTTGCAAAAACCAAAAATCAAAAAAACGACTTTGCTGCAAAACTTTCCCAACGATCCGAGCCCTGTAAAGAAAAGAAGAAAATAATCCAGCTTTTTCTCCTTTTGAGCTTGCGCGCAAAACGTACAAAACGCAAAAAGCAAAAAAAAAGACAAGATCATAAAGGAGGTAACAGTCGATGAGAGGGTATCCAGAGCGGTGAGATATGTCCAAAAAAAAAAGGCTCGACAGAAAACAAAAATGGACAAGAAGAGAGAACGCCGGGTTATGTAAATGCTGTCGTGATATGATGCTGAGGTGTACCGAGAAGAAAGAAATCCCGATTAAAAAAGGTGGCTGTGAAGAATACAAGAGACCACCGACTCCCCTGTTCTAGAAGGGAATCGAAGCAAGTGTCGTAAATATCGTTGGGTGGGGGGAAGGCTGGGGCGGGTATCTCGCTTAGGCTAAGGACTTTCAAAGGCCCCGGGTAATGTGAAGCTACGTTTTCGCTTCTGGCCCGTTTCGTATTCAGCAGGTCTTAGGTACGAGGAATCCTCGTTACTCCTCGCATGCTGATGCTGCGATTGCGATTGTTGACTCGATTGCTGTCCCTGCTGGTGTTCTGCCGAGCCCTGTCCCTGCCCACTCTGGTTCTGCGACCCCTGATTTGTTTGACCCCCTGATTCCCCATTATTGTTTTGTCCCGCTCCACCAAAATTTCTCTCGCCATGCTGCCCTCTAACCGGACTGAGACTCGAATTGTATGCGCTCGAGAAGTCTTGCGGTGGTGCCATGGGCGCACTTAATTGTGGGATGTTGAACTCGCGATTGTTGCTTGAGCCTGAATCAACGCCCGGTGTTCTCGGTAATGAAAAGTCTACGGGTGCGGTTAAGGGCGCACTCGCGTACCCGCCTGTAAATGCGCTTCCGAAGGAACCGCCACGTGTTGTAGCTGGACTATGCGGTGAATTGAGATGTGCTGGGAGGGCTCGGTATTGATTTCGGAGATCTAAACCTGGGGGAAAGGCCGAAGACGAGCCTCGTAGACGGGATAACGAGGAGGGCGTTGACTGCTGCATCGAAGTTGGCGGTCCATGCGACGACGAGAAGTTCATTTGAGGAGGTGAGCTCTGAATGTTCGATCCTGTGGAAGATGCTGTCAGCACGTGGGATTTTCTCAGGGGTATTCGACTGAGTTGGGACGAACCAGAAAATCCATTCGCGTCATATTGATGCGCATTGACGCTGTTATTGCCAATTTGTTCTGGTTGATAAACAGACTGCTGGCGCCCACTTAGTTGAGGACTTGGATGTCCAGTTTGATAGCTATTGTAATCGAGTTGTTCCCCTTTCCACGACATACTCGACCTCAGTGGCGATTGAATCGACTCGGATCGTGTTCGCGACATGGTTTCTCTAAGCTGAAGAGGCTGCAAAGGACGTATTGGCTGCCGCGAATGGGACAGGGTTTGGTAGCTATTCTGACGATCAAACGGATTCGAACTGCGAGGGCCCGCGCTCATTGGACTCGACAAATGGCTTCCAGAATAACCATATCGATCCCCCGAATTCATGGAAATCGGTGAAAGGACATCGGGAGTGTTCATTGAATTTCCCTGAAATCCTACATGCCCAAATGCCGGACTCAGGCCAGTGGGGGAAAGATGCTCTTCGTGTTCATGTCGTCTCATCGTATCAACCATGAGAGGTCGCATCATTTGGTCGGAATAACCTGGGACGAAATCAACGGGCGAGTGCATTGGAGTTCCAATTCCGTGAACAGCGCCATAAGGGGAGTGTAGCGCTTGTACATTATCGAAATCGTCTGGTACCGCTCTCATCTTCATCATACGCTCTCGATCATCCGCTGTTAATCTCTTTATCTTGGCTCGCCTATTTGTGGTCAGCTATTAATGCTCCATATTTCGACGTCCCATGAGACCACATACCGATTCTGAAACCACACTTGGACCTGTCGCGGACTGAGACCAGGAATCTCTCTTGAAAGTCTCTCCCGGTGTGCTGCATCTGGGTGCGCTTGTTTTGCGAACTCGCTCATCAGGAAGCGAGTTTGCTGGTGGGTGAGACTACAGGCAAGGTCAATTTAGTTGCTAGATAGGAGGAAGAAAGTCGTGACATACCGGAATCGCTTCATCTTTCTCCTCTCTGCCCGTCGCTCTGCCGCTGTTTGGGGAGGGGCTCCTTCTTCTGCGTCCAACATCTCGTCGTCGTCATCGTCATCGTCGTCCTCGTCTTTGACTTCTCCAGAGGCATCAGCTCCATCATTGTTCGCAAGTGCGGCTTGTTGGGTTGGTGCGCTTGCTGCAGAGCTCAATGGATTGGATGCAAGTGATGCAAGAGAAAGCGAAGTCGATTCAGTAGAAACGAGAGAGTTGTTGCGTGCGGGGTTAGTGGACTGCCCATTGTCACCAGGCGCTGAGTCTGGTCTTTCAATCACTGGTGCTGGTGGCGCCTCCTGGCGTAAAGGTCCCAAACTGTGTCGATGTTCGAGTGGAGGCCTTGATGTATTTTGCGGGGTTGACTGGCTGTTCTCAGAGCTATTTGATGCTGCTGTTTGATCAAATGAGGGTTGAAGTAACCCATTTTCGCCTGGGAGAGGGAACGTCGAGTACTGTTCTCGCCAGTCCGGCTGCGGTGGCAGTGGCTCAAAGTTCGACATGCGTGGAGACGCTGCGTTCCGGTATATTGCCTCGAGCTTGCTAGAAGACCAAGTATTCCTTCCTGTATCACATTGCCGTGTGACAAGCATTGAGAGAATTGTTTGCTTCTGATGCAGGACAACCTACAAGAGATTGATTTTGTATGTTGGATGGTAACGGTGCTCGTCGTGTGGTGTCTTGCTGGCGAGTTGCTGCAGGTGGAGAAGATGGCGAAGTGATGTTACGATGCCGTGGAATGAAACGAGTGTAAAGGCCGCGGTCAACTAAATGTGATCCACGATACAAAATGCTGATGGAAGTTTCCCCAGCTCAAAGTGATGGAGGGGATGTTTACTTTGGCAAGCAAACAGGAGAGGTCGTTAGAGAAGAGGGTGTTGTGTGTCTGTGTGTGTTGCAAAAAGTTTTCCTGCAGTGCCTGGGTACTTGAGGTAGTAGTGGTGAAAGGCCTGCTAGTTGGGTGAGATTGGATCTGGATGTCTAGCTGGATTGGATGATAGATAAGGTTGTCAGATCTTCTGCAATCTGCGTGGTGGAGCCGTTCAAAGGACTATTTGAGCTCTCGGCGTGCTTCAGAACGCCTATAGCTGCCAGAATGGTCGATACACCAGTGGAAGTGTACTGATCACGCGGGGGCGACGATGGATATGAAGCGGCTAGAAGCGTCAAGGATGGCTTTGTCCTTAACCGTTGTGGCAAGCGTCCTGCGTGTCCCAAATGAAGGATAAATTACTGGCCGTTTTATGACGTTTCTTGTCCAGTTTGGGAAATGTGAGGGTTCTGGGAAGTTGGATATCCTACTTTCCACGTTCGATCGACGAGCGGCGGGAGATATAGAGAAGATTGGAGGGCCTGACAGTGATGCTTGGACTATGATCCCCACGACAAGGTAAAGGGACCCGAGGAGCAGCGCGCTTTGCAGTCAGTTCTTGCCGATATCCACAGTGCCGCTGAGGCAGATTATTTCCCGCCGATGACAGGCGTATCACGGACGGAGAATTGGAGAGAGGTGGTTAAAGACCGGGGGAGAGCACGGTGGATGCTGGGGTTTCTTCTGGTGAGACAGCCGGCGAAGAGATGTGCAATATACATAGAACTAAAAGGGAGCAGTCGGACTCTTGAAGAGAAGTTAAGCAATGGTAACGACGTTTAATGCATGAGAGGTCGCAAGGCTAGTCCAGAGAAATCTACTTAGCCAGAGCAGCTTGGGGGAGGATGAACACAGACGAGCCCGGCTCAATGACTAGTGTCTAAGAAGCGTCCCTGGTTGACGGTGGTGGCTCCTGTGGGGATTGGCAAATGGCAGTGACGCTGCAGCAACAACATGGCTGTAAATCACTCTATTACGAACCCTGGCGAGAGCTGGGTAAGATGAGGGTGTGACTTGGGGGGTGAGCAGGTGCTGGGGGGTAATGGGAGGCAACAAGGGCTTTGGTGTGCCGGCGCAATCGTCCGATACTCAGGTTGAAGCAAAAATACTGGGCTGGCTGTACGTGGGCGGAACTGGTGACAAGACGTGAGAAATCAAGGAGCATGCTGGCCGTCGTGGGAGCAACTGGCTCCATGGATGTGATGCTGGGCACGATGTTCGCGAGGTGCATCGATCTCAACCGCTAAGCCTGTTGGAGGGCGTACCGCGAGTTGTGACGGGGAGGAGCGGAAGATCGAGGTGTAGGTGGCCCTCGCTTAACGGCCACAGCTTCTTCTTTGCAGGGGGCTCCACCAGGGGGGGCTGATTGGCAATTGATGGTTGTGCTGGGGTCTTCCTGTGCGGGTCAACGCATAAACGGTTGTGAGGTTGGAAGAAGTAGCCAATGATAAGTTGGATAACATCACTTGCAGAATGCCGGCTGCGGTTGACACCCGTGTGGATGGGGGCCAAAATCTGAGGTGAGGCTTCTGTCGACCCTGGAAAGACTCGACCATTGACCAGCAGCAGACGTTGGAGCATTGGAGATGGCGGTTGAGGCTGCGGCACGGCAAAATGGCACTTTTCCAGAAGATCCAGCAAGACGGATGCTACCGGTGCCAGGCACTAGCCTGCTTCATTGACCCTGAACGACCTCTGCACGCTCCAATGCCCGTCTTCTGCCAACACGCCGAGATCGTGAACGGCTGCAACTCTATGCTGCGAGCGAGCTCGGCTACAGGGAGAAGGTTCAAGGCTGGGGCGGGCATTGTAAGGGGAAAGGGGAGAAGAAACTTGGGATGGAAAAATTGGGGAATTGGATAGAGATGGGATGGGATGTGCTGCAACACTGGAACACTGACAAGTTGCAACTGGGTTGCAGTTTCTACTCTCAACGTTTGCTCGTGTCAAGTTGTCATGTTGTCAACAAGCGGGGGTGATTTTCGTAAGCTACAGTCCCCAGCCCTAGTAGCGCTCCGTAACCCCTCAAGTGGAGAAGCTAGAAGCCAGGAAGCTCTTTTTTGCTTCCACGGCGTGGATGCCACCAAGAAAATCCGAAAACGACAGCGGGGTTTCAAGTTCGCAGGGTTCAGCACCCGACTGTTGGGCAGTGAAAACACTGAAAATTGACAGAGCACTGAACAAATACACGTCAACTTTCAGTTCTCCGTGCCGTGCAGCGGTGCAGGCCCGTGGGGGGGGGGGGGGGTTACCAAATAATCAAATCCCACAAGAGCGGTTCCAGCATTTCGTAGATACTCGTAGATGACGATTTTCCGGTACAGGCTGCCCAACTCTGCAAAGTTGTCAACTGATGTTTGGTGCCGTTACTGTTTCGAAGCTCTCCGAGTCTCAACCCAAGGTTGTCCTTGTCATCAGTGCGACCATAATTAGAATCACTCCAACGAGTCCAGCTTTTCGACTCGGCGTCGCCTTCAAAGCCGTGATCGTCCATCCTCAGACGCCCCCTCTACGGACAGTCATGCAAAACGCGATGATGCTTCTTTGTGAATCGTGAAAAAATCTGGTCGTCCGATGTGATCCTTCCCCTCTCGATCATAATGAACGACATAAGACCATGGGTTGGCGGCTCTGTCTGTGCGGCATGGTATCCCATCGAAGAATCGAATCCGACGCCACGAAGAGTCCGGAGGGAAGAAGTTAAATCTGCCGCCCGCCCCAACGAATGAGGTCTAGTCAGGTCTATCGGATGGGTAGCCGCTGCTGCATAGAGAAAATTTTGGAGATGGGGGTGTTGCAATAGATGAAATTGGAGGAGGAGGAAGAAGCAGCAACAACAGAGCAAGAGAACAGAGCAGAGCAAAAGGAAAAAAACAGCCAATCTACCGGCCCGGTCAGCCGGTGTCACACCGGGACCCAGCCATGGATGTGAATTTTGAAGCAGTACGACATCTCCCGAGCCTCAACTCGAGGAGGGCCGACCGGGAAACCAAGTGAGAGGAAGGCCAGACTCTCCAGGCCCCGCCTCATATCCCCCAGCCAAGGAAGTCGCTCATGGAAAACTTCAGACGACTCAGATCATGGATGTGAGCTCCTCTTTGGCCGGTGGGAGCGTGGGAACGAACGGAGCGTGGGGCGAGCGGACAAGATCAAAACCATACTTTCTCTTTCCCAAGGACTGAGGTATCTAAACAGACAAACCAAGGACCTGCCTGATCCACTGACTGCCCTCTACCCAAACCAGGATTTTCGTACTCCTACTGGTAAATCGTCCCAATTTCACAAAATCCCATTTGCTGGTGAAACCCACATAAGGCCGCCTTGACTGTTGTCGTCGACTTGGATTCCTCGGGGATCTGCCGCCAGGATAGACGCCCGAGCGCCGTGACCGACCTTGAAGCGACGAGCGGATCCTGTGAATCCCATGGAATTGCTGGAAGCGAGAATCAACACTGGTGGAAGTTTTGCGCGCGATGGGGCCGATTCCGTAGTCCCTGGCCTGGTCCTCTGGTCCTCTGGTCATCTCTTCAGCGACGTCTCGAAGTCGCAAGCGCTCTGAACTCGGTCACCGCAAATGCTCTTTGACCTTTGGTCCCCAATTTCGAAGCTTCGCTACCAGGAAAAGCACACCTTGCTTCTGTAGGGCTGAGACGTCTGGAAATTCGGGAAAGCGCATCCACGAATTACTGTACTCTCGTTCGCTTCATAAATCCAGCGCCGGATGGAGTACAAGACAAGTACATACGTGGATACACCGCGCCAAGCAGTGACATTTGGGAATTAGAAGACGGTGGAAACGTCTACGCGCGGCTTCTTTTCCGGGGGCAATGGCGGTCGGTGAGTTGGAAGGCGTATGTATGTCTGATCTTGTTGGTTGTTGAGTGAAAAGCTCGAGGACTGTCCCTTCGAACTCGAGTGCTGGTGTAATGTTCCATGTGCCTTTCCGTACCTCCACGTCCTACAGTCTCTACTTTTAGGAGATGCGGCGCAGTGCGGGAGGGTTAGTACATTGTTTGGGACCTGTCGTGCCTCCCTGGTCTTCATAATGGGTGGTGGTGTTTTGGCAAATCATTGGGGCGACATAAATTCCGGTGATGGTTCGAGGTAGGAAACCGTTTCCGGCCGAACGATTGTCACCGAGTCCAAGCACCGGTGTACCGAGGTGTATACTAAAATAAAAAAACTCGTACTTCGTACACCTGAATAATATTCGCCCATATTCGTAGCGTACAGTAGAGGAGTAACTGTACTGTGCTCTAACTTCGTCCCATACATGCGGCGGTGTCTCACCGTCTCACGGAGATTCTGCAAGTACACGGAACAATTTGAGGAGATGACAGGAGGCGGGTCAGAAATCTCCTCAGAACCAATCCTGGCGGACAAAAGAGGAAAATTTCCTAGAGTAATTCGCCTCGGGTGGTACGAGCCCACGTAGATTTCTAAATTTTGTTCGTTTGGGACTTTACGCCTCGTGGGCTTCAGAGCGTAGGCCCGACGGCTCACTGTTTGGGTGGAAGCTACAATTTCCCCCCCCCTTGGAGGCCTGAAATCGTCTCGTCGCCTCAATTCGAGCTGCGTGATTGGCGGGTAAAGACCGGAGATGGCCAGCGCTGTCGACCGGAGGGACTAGCTGGAGTAACTGGCAGTAAAATGGGATGGGAGAACTGCACGGTTATTTCCGTCAAATTTCCCAAGTTTGTAAACTTTAAGATCCAGAGTTCCGAATTCCGAAGAGGGGCGGGTTATCTGTCTGGACTCTGGTGGCGGTGGAGTGGGAGGATCCGAAAGAATGGAGTTGGATATGGAGATGATGGAGTCGAGGAGACCTTCTCCAAGTGCGGCTGCGGCGAGGTGGAGAGTCGCTGGGAAGTAGGTACCAAATCTCAATCAGGTACGAGGTGTCTGCTTTCATTTTTTCTTCTGCACCAAAACGAGAAAACGAGCCACGCACGCCAGGTTGGAGCTTGTGTGGACTAGCGAACAAATATTCGCTACTGCACATGAAACCACCAGTAACGAGATATAGACATCTCCCTTATTAGCAAACCAGGTACAAGTTGCAATACCGACCTCTCCTATCTAGGTTATCCCAAGCTAACATATGAAGTATTCAATCTCTGATGTTGCTTTTCAATATGCGCCGGAAGTCGGATTTTAACACTGCTCGGTTAGGCCGCAAGTTAATCTATATAGCCCTAATCAACACGTGCTCACCCCGCGCTTTTTCCAAGCTATGATGTTCCAGAAATGCAAGACTTCCCCAACCAACCCAGGTCTCCCTGGCGAGAATAAGCAAGTGTTAACATGCCTTAACTGGGTATTTCCAGACGACAGGTCACGGTTTCTTGAGGATCAGCACCCTTCAGTTTTACTTTTACTTATACGAAAACCCCCCTTCCGAGTCTTCGAACCAACACAAGCGAATCCAAGGCTGACGTTCACTCCTCTGGTTTCACGGTTCTGCTTATCTTCCAGTTTCATTATCAATAACAAAGATCATGTTTTGTTTGAGTCGTCCATCCATTCGTGGTGTGGTGTCTGGGCTGGAAACGCAAGTAGCGTGTTGTTCTGGCTACCTGCAGTTCAGAACCATGGCCATGCAGATAATTCTCGTGGGTTAACTGCCGCTGATCTGATTTCTGATATCACCCTGTCTTTGAGCCTTCTGGCCTGTCATTCGAGGCAGCGCTGCTGGCTTCAACACCAACATTGGTTTTGTTTTCTCGCTTCCAAATCTCATCACACAACCTCCTTTCTTTTCAGCATCATCAGCATGCAGCACCAGTGGTCTTCTAAATGCCTCATGTCAGCATGCCGTGCCTTCGAAGGTGCGGTATCCCCAGACTAGACTTCAGCCCCCCCTATCCTATGACCGTTATTTTTTCCCAGGTTTTCCTCGTACCGTCAGGCTTTCCATCGTAATTCTCGATGCGAAAAATCCGAAAAGGCTCAATTGCGCTTCGAACGATGAAACCACGACATTACGTAGGGGCGGTCCATCTTGCAGTCCTCGCGCTGCCCCTCCAATCTCGACTCTTCCACTGCCAAGCCAGATATTCCCTAATACCCTCGTCACGTTCGCGGAAATTCTCTAGGGTGCCCAGCCACGTTATCTTCGCTGCCATTGTACAACTTTAGCTGAAAGCTCACTGGTTACTCAACACCCCAAGACGTCACTTGCAGCACATCGCTTGTATTGCCGAGAAAGGGGGCTGCCGAGAGGCGCATGGGCGTGAGGAAAACCCACAGCAATTCTATTGTTCCTGAGTAGAAATTCGAGTGCCGCCGTCTAGTGGGGTTGGTTGTCTCATAGCAATCAATTTCCTATCATTGTCTATTGTGGCTACTCCCATTTCAAATCGACCTAGAATTTCGCGAGTAGTCATGAGTCAAGCCTTGGATTAATTCCTGGAGAGCGGGAATTCATCTAGCAGTCTCTTGATACCCATATACATATCTCAGTTGGATTGAAAATAAGTCTATGGTGGGGTGAGATGGGAATAACCACGGAGCACGGAGAGAAGTAGCTTTTGACTCAACCCATGTAGGTACTCAACAACCACTCAACCGCGCTCCTCCTCATTGTGGCTGCTTGTTTTTTTGGCCCTTGCAGACCTCATTATCCGGAAATTGAGGGGCCATGTTGGCTCTCCCCGTTGCCCCTGTTGACTGCTCTGTTCACGAGATAAGATTTGCGGAATCACTGGTTGAGGGTCTTCAAAAAGACTGCATCTCAGTCTCTTTGCAGCTTCGGCTGCTTCATACGCCGGCTCGCTACAGGACAGCAGAGAAGCATGCTTGTACCTGCCTCGTTGTTCATCCTTTGGGCGTCGATCATTAGGATGGGGGTGAGAAAGCTGCTAGGGTCTCATCAGCCACGACCTCGCAAAGTCGCAACCGACTCGCTTGAAGTTTGGTTGACTTTGCTGGCTCGACAACTTGCAGCAGAGGCTATTTCTGCATCTGCATCTGCTTTTCCACGCCCATCAGCATGCATCTCATCTCACCGTTGGCCCGCTGCATTTTCGCTTCTCCGCAAAAGTCTGCGAAGACAGTTCACAGGCTTCACACCGTGAGTTTGCCAAGAAGCGATGGGCGTTGGGGGGGCGCTGACTTCCGATACGGCAACCAAGAATCGAGAAACGGACAACGAGATTCCGAAGTTTTCTCCGTACCATACGGAGAACAACTCCTTGTACGCCGGCGCACCCTGCCAGTTGTTGCTTTGTTTGTTGGCAGCTGTGCTGAGAGCCTGAGCAGTCTTTTGCAGCCAACTGAGGTAAATTGGACATAATCTACCTTTGTGGCTTTCCAACTTGTACCTGGTTCTATACTTGTCTGAGCTTTCCAAAGTCTGCGTGGTATTGGTGGTTTATCTCCGAATAAGCCTTCAAGACACGGGACGGTTTCTCGATCCTGAAACTCAGATTCAACGTCATGCCACTGTATTGATGATCTCCACATGGAGCTTCCAGCCTTGTACCCCGTCACGGGAAAGGGTGTTTACTTTCACACATTCAAGGAAGTCCTGTCCTTTTCAGCCTCCATAATTAGTAATTTTGCCAACATGGACAGGTCTTGAACTTCATCATGTCATGTTGTCAAAAGAAGGTGGTTCCATCTGACAATAGACTTTCGGAGCATGAAACAGGTACCCAAAGGGATCCTAATGCAACTCCAAAGGTTCGGTCACGCCGTAACACTTCCTGCCCTATTCCCCCTCAGTTCGAACTCTATCTCAGCGGGAATCAGGAAGAAGTCTACACCACTTTCTGGCTTCACTAGCAATTCCTTTATTCCGGGTCATAAAATTTCCGAGGACCGGTAGACGTTCATCGCATTTTATTGAATACGCAAGGAGTATTGATTGGACGGCGTCTAGGTCGGCAATATTTATCATGCTAATTGATGTCAGCCATCTTTCAGAACTCGAGAGCCCATGTAATTCTTTGTCCAAGTGGTACAATTTAATGTTTGGCAACCCAGCCCCGCCATTTTCGAGCAACATAAACTTTGTCAACTACACCCTCAAACAACCAGCTTGGAACTATTAATAGTATTTCTACAGAATCATCCCATTGTCTCTTGGCGTGGTTTTCGAATCCTGTAGGGCTAGCTGAAGAACACTGAACGACAACGAACTTTGTAGGTTCCAACTTGCTCCATTTTCCAAAACATACCACTTCTCCAGTAACATTCATTTACCCATCAGCAAGCGCCGAAACCTTGAACTTCTGACAAAGTCCCATTTGTAGTTTGAAGTACCGAGTTCCTGTACCTTTTCCAAGACTTGTTCCCCATTCAGCCAGATCTCTGGGATCCACGGCTAAGAAGCCAGTCACCCATCAGCCTCGTTTCAACCACCCCATTAAACCCAACCCCAACTTGTTTTTCCCCCACATTATCATCACACTGCCTCATCGCAAACCCAAAAAGGTTCACCCGAAAGTCCAAAGAATCCTGCATGGTGCTGTATTTAGACTGCGGTCTTTTTTGCATAACAATCCAGCCTCAATGTCGTCTAAATGTGGTTAGACCCCTTTGTCATACCCTCCTACCAGCAAATTCCATTTCGAGACCCGGGCTGGGTGTATCGGGCCTTTGGAGTCTGCGGCTCGCGTTCCCTTTGGGGGTGACACAGTCTGGTTTAGTGCTTTGGTCTGCGTTGTTTTGCTGGTTCGCGACATTGTCAGGTATGGATGTCACATGAGCACGCAAGCAAGTTCCCCCCCTTTCTTTTTGTATCCACTTCAACAACACGAGAGGGTTCCGGCAGAGTCAGCTATACGAGTGTAAGGCACAGAAGTCTCTGTAGGGCATCCCTGGTTCATGATCGTGGCGCACCGTGAAAGAAATAATATATTAGGGTTGTTGCGAAGTCTTCCAGCAGCCAAATTTCAAGGATATGCCGGTTAGTGGGTTCTTCGCTAGAACCAAGGTGTATATTTTCCACGCGAACGAAATTGCTGTTTTGCCTCGGGGAGGAACGAAGCCAATTTATATCACGGGTAGATAGATGGTCCACTATCAGAATACTTACACCCGGGACCATGTTGCTTAATTTTCTTTCTTCCCAGACAAGCACCTCTCCTTGCCCGTGAGATAGATTGAGCAGTTCGCAGTGAAAATCGCACTCTGATATATGTCTCTTATTTTATTAGAACTATATACTGAGGTTGTAAGATGTGGTTTATGGTAGATTGGAAATATGCTTATGTCTGTCCCGGATTTCTGGACATTGGTAAGTGTAGTATGGGCGGACGTGAATCCGGGGAGAGGATCTACGACTCTTACCAAAATGTAACTGGGTTTGGATATGATGGTGATCTGCCTTCGCACCATCCAATTTGTTTTTTGCTGTCTTCCTCACTTGCCGCCTTTCTTTCCCTCTCTTGCTTTGACGAGGGGAGGTTCCTGTTCCTTCCCCACACCTTGTTTTTGTCAACACTCTCCGCTCATCCATCTGTCCATGTTTACCGTTATCACCCCGACGAATATCCAACAAGCGCCAGAGGGATTTCTTCACGGCGGACGGCCCGGTACATATTTTTGCTGTCGGAATGGGTGGGGCAGATAGATCACGATCCTGCTGGACTTCACCAGTTCACTTCTCACCATGGTGACTCGTCAAAATGCTCCATCGTACACCTCGTTCTCTCTCGCGGCCGCAGAATGCAAGAATTTTTCCATGTAAACCTGTGTGTCTCCATTCCAACCCCTGAATCCCTCTCCATCACCCATCTAGAACTTCCCCGGACCCCGCTTTCTGTTCAATATCAAGCCGTGTCGTGTGTTTTTGTTCCTTGCTTCTGCGTTTCTTACTACCTTGCTTGGCTGGCTCTCTTGGTGGCTTGACATCATACTGTTGAGAAGCTTGCCTCGTGTGAATCTGCAGGTCTCGCCGTCTTACCTCGTTACGAGTGTCTGGCTGGTCTGGGGGTGAGGGTGATCACATTTTGATGCTTGTCATTCTCGAGGCGTATTGTAGAACCCCATTTTGAGCGCGGCAGATGAGAATTGTAGCCTCGACGCCTGAGTATGATGGGAGTGAGAGGGTTGGTTGACTCACACCTGTCCCTCACTTTCACGGGATAATCAGGAACTTGTTTCTTATTCTTGTTTAGGGGGTGGGCGAGGAGATTGGAAAGTCACATTTGACTTTCGCTCATGATTTCTTGCTAGGCATGATTGAAAACAAGTCTTGAACACAGCAGCATGTACTTTCATAAACGAATGTTCCTCCACTTCCACATCGGTACATCCCACTGAACCTTCTTACATCGTGTCCTACTGCTTCACACCCTCATCCCTCGAAGGAGCGAGCCCTAACCGTGTTGGTATGGTGTTTTGATAGTATGGTGAACACAACATGTATGCAATGTGAGTTTGTTAGTACCATGTGCGTTTTTAACCCATCAATCCACTCGAGATACCTCTTTGACGCCCCCCTTATCTATCAAAATTTGCTGAACCGACGCTGTTTACCTATCATATTCACTCGCCAAGAACTGTGTAAAGAAGGCACGAAAAGGAACCTGGGTTTTCACCACCATTACGAGGGGCGAGGATGATAGGGGAAAAGGCTGTGGGGAAAGATGGGGGATGAATACTTCCTGTGAAATGGGATATGCAAAGTAATCGTTCTGAGTACCTTTCGGTCTTCGATCCTCGCTTGCCAAGCGTTGAAAAGACCGAAGTAGATGGGGTGGTAGGGCAGTTTCTATCATGTATTGATGTGGTACCGTGAGGAGGCTATTGATGCAGTGCAGTGTGGAGGAGCAAATCCCTTGCTGAGCTTCGTACTTGTGGGTGTCTCTGTCAGATATGCAGAAACACGGGGGAGACGAGGTCCTTCTTCTGATTTCAGCTCCTCCTGTGAGAGGTAGGATGGGGGGCGGGTATGATAGAATGGGGTTGGGGGGTAAGGCTAGACGAAGATGACATGCTTGCTTGCTCTTTCGTTGGATTTCGGCATCTGGATGTTGGTGGTCTGGGCTTGGTGTTGTTTGTACCTCAGGATCGTCACTTCTCCATCTAGGGTTGCTTTTGATGCTGGTCACTCTGTGCCTCTCAGGTCTTCTCCGATGTTGAAATACATCATAAAATATGTGTAATGAATGCCGAAGGGGATTATTTTTGGCTGGAAGGTTTCCCTCCCCCTCGTGAAGCCGAAAGGGGTCATTCAGTTCAATGTTTTTGTACTTCATGAGTAACAGCATCTCCTTCTTACTTACCCCGGCATATAACTACCCCCTCACTGCAAAGTAACAAGGTCAGGGGAAGCTATGGGATGAGCGACGAGGAGACAAGCTAGGGGTCTGAGCTACTAGCGCTCGCGTGCGGTAGAGCGGCAAGGAATAGCAGAGAAGGTAGGGGTAGAGCTGTGATTGTAGGGGCAAAGGAAAGGGTTCCGGATGGAAGGAAGGAAAGTGTTGGTCAGGTCCACATGCTTCGCACATTGCTTTCTAGCGAGCTGGCTCAACTGGTGGCTGCGATTTTTGGCGAGAAGGCTAGGGAATGTGGGGTAGCACCACAAACTTGAGCTTTTCTGTCATGTTCACTCGCATACTAGTGGTGGGGTACTTCTCAGGGGTTGGGAAAGCTATTGATGCTAGTGGCGGGTTGAGATTCTTTGTTGTGGTGGTGAGGCGTGAATGTGCGAGAGCGGCAAGTGAAAGAGGTGTGACATTTTGGATTTTTATCCAGAACTTTCTTTCCTGTCACGTAACCGGGTAGAGAATGGGGGATACTTACGAGAAAGGTGGGATGCCTGAGGTCAAGGGAGCTGAATAAGGATTGATGTTCTAAGTCTGAAAAACGGTAGTGGTGTAAGGAATTTTTGACTCTTTTTGAGTTTTGTTTAAAAAAACGGACTCAAATGTATGAAGAGGAAAGAATAGGATTGAGTACAGAGTAATAGTAAACTGGATTAATGAAGTGTATCTGTCATACTTACTTTGAGTGTTTCTCGTTTTTGGAACTTTTGGGGTCAGTTTGGGATGGTGCGGTGGGAAGAGTAGCTGGTTCTTATTGCCGACCCCTGGGAAATAAATAAAAATAAAATGCACCTGAAGGCATGTGTCGACTGGTTCTTATAGCTGTTGGGAACAACTTTGATTGGACTAAGTCGTGGAAAGGTGTTGTTGGACGGGAGAGTATTTAAAGTCCATTGGGTATGGGAAGCAGCACTGTTATAGTTGTTAACTTCCCATGCCCCAAAGAACAGTGTGATATGTTTGGTGCCCAGTTTTGCTATAAGATCTAGATGATGGCTGTAAATTTAAATGAAAGATAAAGTTGATGTTGATTTAATTTGCTGTTACTTGGTTTAAGGACAGGTTGCTCTAATGTTCAGAATACTCGCTATAAAACAGGGAACTAGCCGTTGATTATAGAAACGTGTTTCAATCGCGTTGCAATTTCGGAGAAGTTCCAAACTCCTTCGTAATCTGGGAAAAATGTGTCAGAAAGCATGACCCATACACAAAATTGCTGAAAAAGACCACACTTGAATGACAGAGTCCGAACACTCCCAGTGTGCCCTCAGTTTGTCATCATAAATCTATTTGTTTTTCTCCAACTGAAGCTTACTAAATCAAAGAGCACCAAAAGACCTCCACCCGCTTCATACTCTGCTCTAGACGAAATTTCCTTAGGGGCAAGGTTTTACATACGTTAACATTACGTAGTGCCAAAACTCTCGCTATTTAAAGCCGCTCCTCGAGTCTTGCTCAATCTTTCAAAGTCTACTCTCGAGGATTACAAGAAGCGCGTTCTTTATGTTGTTGGCTACTTGACTTCGGTAAAATGTAATTTCCTTTTGAAGTTCACAGGGGGTTCTCTTACCATTCCGGCCGCTCTTGTGAAGCGATCGGCTTACGCTAAGCTAATTACTTGACCCCCAGGGAAGCGTAATCTTGTTTGTGAGACTGTACTCTGGGTGGCGAACATATACCCTAGTGAATCGAAGCTTTGGTGGCGATGTTTCGTTTTCAGTGGAGTTGTCGAGAGATTTTGCCTTCTCTTGTGTCTTGGGGGGTGAAATTACAGGGAATCAATGGTGTGATGAAAGAGAGTGGAAAGTTGATTATTTGGAAAACAAAGAGTGAGAGCTGGGAGCAAGTATGTCGAGATAGGGAGAACGTCGTCTTGCCAGTCTCCACAGACTTTGTTGGCAGGAATGTTCTATGCTTGCTTCTTGTTGCAATGTTGCACTTCAGAGGGCAAGAGTAAAAGACTTGAATTCCTTATTCCACTCTATAAGAGCAGAGAGCACATATATATACAGCTCTGCAATAACCATTTGCCGTATCCATCTACCGTGACAAAAAAAAACTCTTTCCTGCCGGCATGCCCAACGGGCATACCGATATCTCATAAGTGGCTTAATATAACTGATATCACCGTACCTATCAACACTTCTTATTTCTTGTGTTGAGCAAGATAAGATCTCTAAATTGGCGCAAAGTTCTAAAAGTACAAGAAAGTCCAATTGCATTTTGTGTTCTGGAAAATGTTTGGATTTACTCTCAAGAAGCCTTTAATACCATTCACAGACTACTCAAGGATACTCCAGAGATTTCTGCAGAATCATCTCCTTTTCCTGGCAGAACAAGGTTGACCGTCCTCTCCAACCATCCCATGGAGAGGAGATGGTTATTTTACAAATATCCTTTTTCCTCCTCCTCCTCCTTCTCCCTTTCCTTATCTGGATCACCTGTAAGTCCCAACTCTTGGTCCAGGGAAGACTTCTCTCTGTCCTCCCTTTTCTTGGCCCTTTGGTCGAAGATCTCCATAAGATCTCTTGTCATCCGAAAAGCGTCGGCTTGGGATTGGCTGATTCCCTCTAAGAGGAAGAAAACAAGCCTGTCTGTAGAAAGCTTGTCAATATCTGGTAATTCTACCCGTCAGTGACACTCTATCAATCTGAACAGTTGTGTGTGAAGAGTAGTATGAAGATTTAATTTACCTTTTCGGATAGCACTCCTGCGAGTTTCGGTGCTTCTTGCTCCATCACATATTATGTGGACAGGCCGGCTTCTCGGAGCTTTCTTCCTTCTGATGTTTGAGGCCATATAGTCTCGGTCTCGGTTCGAAGACTTTTCCATAGGGTGCAGGTTTTCGTTGGTTGTATTGGCGAGTTCAAAATTCGACTTGGAAGGCTTTGGTTGCGTTTTCGGTATCGAGAAGATCGAGGGCACTTGTGATGTTTGACTTGTTCGGGCTTGGGGGGGAGAGAAGGAGGTTAATATAGGAGAATAAACCTGTTCTCCGGTCCTTCGTGGTCACTTCGTCTTCCTTGGACTTTCTAGGAGCTACTTCTCGAAGGATTACGGGTTACTTCTACATTTGAAGGGAAGGTTCTGTATCCAAAGGATATTCGATATTGAAGAAGAGTCCACACGCTTCAAAGTTTCACTTTATCTTCCATTATTTACATCACGTTTCCACTTGGTTTTTCTTCAAGATTCACCACTTCGAAGCTTTCGGAATGTACATTATCTGGAACCCTTCTGGAAATCACCCCCTGTGGGTGGCTGGCAACCTAACAATCGCAGAAAGCCTATACGTGAACACCCTACTAATCGCGTGTACCTTTTCCATAAACGACTCTAGACTCTAGACTGTGCTTTTTGTGGATCTTTCCCACCGGAAACTGAAATGTAAAAGAAATGTGCTTGCCAATTATTATCTGATCGTACACAGCAAACTTAACTGCATCCCGCTAGCCAGCTAACAACAGGTTCACAAGAAAGCTTTTTCGTCATCCTCCTCATCCTCCTCGTCTGTTGGTTTCTTAGTAGCTTCCATCTCACCACTCTGATTTTGTAGAGTTCTTTCTCTATTCTCTCCTCCCGCAGTATTGGAATTATTGGTATCCACTTCCCCCGCATTCTTCAGAAGTTCCTCCGCAGCTCTCAAAGGATCTGCTTGAGCTCGTATGCTCTTCTTAAACTGCTTGACGAGATTTTGAACCTCTATATGTCTCGTTGGGTCTAGTGTTAGGCTGTTAACAACTTTAATATTTGAAGTGATGGCGGTATATTTACCTTGATGAAATATTTTGCTACTTGTGTTGTTCGTCGAATCCTTGCGGACAATGGGACTTCTCGTAGACGAATCTTGTTCTTGCTTGACTGGCATAGTTTTGTTAGACTGGGAAGCCATTTTGTGTAGGTTTGTTGAGAAGATTCTCTGTGAATTGACTTGGAGTTGAACTAGCTCGATCTGAAGATTTCTGGTTTTTTGAAAGTTTGAAGAAGAGCCAGTTTTTTTGGAAGTTATGTTGGTGTTTTTCACTAACACTGCGGAGAAAGAGCCAAATATTTATAGAAACTCGTTGCTGTGGTGACATGTAGTCCCTTCAGATTCACCATAAAACTGACCCCGAGTAGCATTCACTCATGGTTCAGAATCAACTTAAATCAAGTTTCTGAAAGTAAGATGATATAACCGGTGACCTCCACCTCAACCTCCCAGTCCTCAGCTTAAGCTACAGAACAACAAGACCAAGTATCAGCTCCATGTCCAAGCTTTCGTTTTCCATCGCTTCTTACTTATCTCCTCTTACTTGGTGCTCCACCAAATCATGACCTTGAGTTGCTCTTCAACCTCCCGAAGCTTCCCAAAATTTAGATTGTTTCGGATCATAGTAACCATTTCCAGCGGTCTATAGTGCACAGCAGATCTCACCTCGAGTTCTGGTACATCGGTTCTCGCAAAAACCTTTGCCCTTTCGTAGTTTTCTCGAAAGAGAGAGAATCGATGAACAGTCATTCCGAGACGAAATATCCTTTCGTCCCTCTCCATGTTGTTCTCCGCCCTCCAAATTTGAAACGCCTGGTGCATCGCAGCGCAAGCAAACAGGACTATCTCTCTTTTGGAAGTTAAACTAGTATCACTGGCAGCTACAAACAGCCTTTCGCAGCAGAAAAGTGTGGTCATGAGAGTGCAGTTTTCGCAGTCAAGACCAGGGGCCATTCTATCCATGAAGTTCTGGAATCCCATCTGCTTTTCATAGTGGCCAATCGGTTTAACGAGATCCGGGATGAGACTGAGGCTCGGAGTTTGGTCCATTGGTAGATTTATGAACTCATCGATTGGCGATGATGAATACCTGACGAAAGTATCGAACCAATCGAAAGCTGCTGGAGATGGATTTCGTGGCACTTCTGTTTCTTCGATATTTTGGACGGAACCTTTCGGCGAATTTGGCGGCGTGTAATACACGAGATTTGGGGGCGTCTCTACAATTCATAATCAGCCTAGGTTCAAAGAGACGTCTCAAATATAACATACCGATATCAAGCATGCTGTGGTAATCTTGTTCTGCTGTGTGGGCCGCCATCCATCGCTGGATTGTCCTGGACGGGACTTCTCGTCCATCTAGCAGAAATGCAGTCTCCTTACCATGTTCTTCTCTCTTTCTCTTCTTCCTCACAATCGCTTGATATTCAGTAGCTTTAAGATTCTTTTTCTCAAGACCCCATCTTTTAAGTTGGGTTTTCCATTGCTTGTCGCTTCACTTATCAGCACAGCGCCGGTAAGATCCTAGAATAGCAGAGGAAACTTACGTTTTATTAAAACCATGAGTTTGTAACATGAACCTTCTCACAACGGGCAGGGTATTCCCGGCATAAAGCTCGCTGATTTCCGTTTTGTGATTCTCAAAGGATGCCATGTTGCGGGTTTCTCATTGTAGAAGAACAGATAGAGACTCATGGAACGAGATTTTAGGATTTGTATTGCCGGGGACTGCCTCGTTCATCTGGGACTGCTCATTGTTTGTTTTGAATGAAGAAGACGAGGCATTTCATGAGTGCTAAGATCTTGCCGATTACAGCTCGATTCAAAAGTTCCTTGCATAAGCGAAGCCACTTTTCAGAGAAAGCCCTGTGAAGAATCGGCGAATAAGATGATGTTTCAACACTTTCCGTAGGCAAGCCACACAGAGCTGATAAATCGTTCCTCCGCACTTCCGGTGGAGGTGGGCTTTAGTAGGGCGCTTACCTACAAACGATTTAGCCCTACCTAGGGTTGTAATCTCCTACCTACAGCCTCTCTCAGTGACTAGCAGGATGTTCCGGAACCTTAGAACCCCAAAACCTATGGAGTTGGCCAATTCGCACTTAATTTACCTTGCAAACTACCTTGCAACACACTAGTACCTACCCTTGGACCCTGCTAATTACTAGGAGGGGCTGTAAATTCTTATCGTAGAAAGATGGGTATAACTATCTAAATAAAGAGTCTATAAAAAGTCGTTAGTATATAATCTACTAAAAAGCTCAACTTATTTAGATATAAGTTAACTAGATATACTTATAATAATTAATTATCTAGTTAGATAGTCTACTTAAATTCTCTAAGTAGTTAGATATATAGCTACTCTTAGTATATTCTACTAAAAGTCTCTTAAGTAATTAGATTCTAAATTTTAAAGCCTTTATTAATTTCTATAGATTTTACACTTATAACCGCTATATAAATCCTTTAATTTAATGGATATAGCTATCTTTCTGTATTATTACACTTCTAAGTAATAAGGATCTAGGCGAGAGATTACAACCTCCACATGCCTATAGTGAGGTACCCACGGCTTTACATTGTCGTTGAAACGGTTGCATTATTCAACATGATGCTGTAAGTCTAAGTCCTTCTTTAGACGTTTGAGAAAATGCCTCGTATAATTACATCTAATAATCATAAAACCCCTTCCCACTCTTCTTCCCCAACCATCCCGCATCAACCATTTTGCCTAGTAGTACACTAGGTCTATACTTGCTATCCCCCGTCTCCTCATACAGCACCTTCATGATCGCCAAACAAGTATCAATCCCAATAAAATCCGCCAACTGCAAAGGACCCATCGGAACATTCGTCCCGTTCTTCATGATAGCATCGATATCATCCCTCTTACCAACGCCAGTTTCCAAACAAATAATCGCTTCATTGATATAAGGCATTAAAATTCTATTCGCCAAAAAGCCAGGTGAATCTGCAGATTGGGAGGGGATTTTCCCCATCGCTTTACAGAACGCTACTGCGGTATCGACCGTTTCCTGACTGGTCTGTAGACCCGTAATGATTTCGACGCCTTTTTGGATAGGAACGGGGTTCATAAAGTGAGTGGAGATGACGCGGGAGGAGGCAGATGTATCTGTGGGGTCTTTGGTTGTGGAGGCTGCGATTTTGGTTATGGAGATGGAGGAGGTGTTTGTGGCGAGGATGGTGTGTGGTTGGCAGATTTGGGCGAGGGAGGAGAATATTTGGAATTTGAGGGAGGGGATTTCGGGGACGGCCTCGATTACGAAGTCTACGGAGGAGAGGGAGTCCATTGATGTTGAGGGATTGAGGAGGGAGCGGATTTGGTCAGCTTGGGATTGGGTTATTCGTTCTTTAGTTACATCCTTTGCCAGGAGTTTATCTGTGGAAAGGTGTTAGTGAGGGGTGCGATTGAAGGGTATGGATGGATTTACCTGCGAACTTTAGGCCTTTATCGATTGATGCTTGGGAGGTATCGACTAGAGTAACTGGGACTCCAGCTCTCTGTGCAGCTACTAAAGCTATTCCTAAACCCTATTACAGTATTAGATGATTAATTCTAGCTTTCTCGCATGGTAAATGTAAATACCATCTGTCCCGCCCCAATGACACCGAGGCTCTTGACGTCCCGCGCCGAGACTGCTGGTGTTGAGCTGAAGCATCTTACTTGTCTGCTGCACTGCAGTGCCTGCCTTCTGAGTATAGGAGTGATCATGGTGTTGATTTCTTAGAGTGCAGTGAGTTGTACCTAGTTGAAGTTGAAGTGAAGTTGGATCCCCGGATTTGTTTCCATCACCTCGGCTTAAGGAATGCCATGCATGCGACAGCGGGCACGAGCGGGCCAGCTTGTGAAAGCCCCTGTACGGAGCACTTTTAGCGCCGTTCACGCGTTTTCCCAGCGCGTCAACCAAGAGCGTGTAAAGTGGAAATCTCGAGACATTCCACCAACAATCCCACCCAAGATGGAGTTTAACGGCAAGAAAGATGTTGTTGATCCCGAGGTTCGAGCTTATGTCTCGAGTCTTGTCACTGCAGTAAGTACGCCGACTTTTGTGCTCTGGGAAACTACTGACGGACGCGTAATAGTTGGGAGGAAGTGGTGCGGATGAAGAAGGACGATACATACTCGGAGACGACGCACTTGCCTGTCTTCGCGATTTGAAGAGATGGCTCAAGTTATATGACGAGAAAGCAAATCGATTGGACGTAGCAAGATGTTTGGCAGATTCGAACTTGGTGGGAGGGGATCTCCTTCAAATTCTTGCTTCTTGGCCGGAAAACGAAACGGAAAATCGAATGAAATTGAAGATCGCATTGGCATGTCTGGAATTACTTGTTCCCCTCACATGGCCCCTTGACAAAAACGGAAAGGAAATGACGGTCAACCACCATCGACACATCCCATATCTCGAGATTGCACAGTTGGGATATAAGCGATCGATTATAAATTTTGATGGAGCGAGGATATTACACACGGCTGTGAGATGTGCCATACCATCCATGACGGAGGATATGAAGGACCGGAGTACTAGGGATGAAGGAATCATCAAACTTTTGTTGTATTTTATTAGAAATATTGCCATGATTGCCCCACCACCGAATGCAAAATACGAGGGGGACGAAGGCGAAATCTCGAGATCAGCAACCATTGACGCTTTCGACTATCAGGATATATTTCAGTTACTTTTGACGCTTTCTTCCTCCATGGGCGAAGATTTCAATACTCAGGATGTGGTTGTTATGGACGTACTATTCCATCTAATCAAGGGCGTGGAGGTGGAGAAACTGTTTATGGATGAGAAGAAGATTGATAATAGTAAGATGGACGAATTGGTACAATTACGGCAAAAAGAAGCGGCTATGCATAGAAGCTACCAAGCCCACGCACCCTCGAGGCATAATCGATTTGGAGCTATGGCCTGGATACAGAGAGGAGACGCAAAAATGACAACCATTTCAGGACAGGCGGCTATCACAGATTCAGCGAGAGGTCTGGCCAAAATGGATAGCACGAAGAAATTTAAACCTCCACAACGAAAGCCCAAAGGAGAGACCGGACCATTGGATTTCGATACACCTGTTAATTTAAATGTTCAAGCGACAAAACATTTACGTTCATTTGTGGAGGAATTTTTGGATTCGGGATTCAATCCATTGTTCAATCATATCCGAAAGGCCATTGATCGCGAAGCTGACCGAATACTGGAAACTCACCCAAGACAATTTTTCTACCTGGTTTCTTGGTTCTTAGAAGCAGAGCGAGTGAGGAGGAGGTGCAAGAAATCAGCCAAACCTTCGAAAAATACACCACCTGAAGAAATAGACAGTTTCGCCATTGTCGCTAGCGTCTTGAGCCAGGAGATGTTTGTCACCTTGAACAGAACCATGGACTTCACATATGAGAATAAGTCCTGGACCGATCTCAGTGCAGCTATGAAATGTTTTACACAAATTCTTCTGACTGTCCAGGAAATGTCCGAGTCGCCCCTCGAAGAAGACCAGGAGATTGCCGAAAATATTCTCAATCGGATATTTTACGAAGAAACTACTCACGATAGAGTCGCCAATATTGCTCGTACTTACAAAGACCAAGGATTCGGTTATTTGGATTCGTGTACGGAGCTCACACACAACTACTTGCGGATTCTGGAGAATTACTCGAAACAAAACGTCGATTTACAAGTCAGATCACGCAGAAGAGTACGAAAAAAGAAGAAGGCAGCAAGAGCTGCTGGGGAAGATGGCGCCGATGATGATGGGCTAGACGACTCTGACGCAGAAGATGAATCAAGAGCGGAAAAGGTATCTCGGGAGCGAAAATTCGACTTCAAGCGGTTCGCCAACAGATTCGTGTCACAAGGATGTGTTGACACGTTTGTGAAGTTCACAGCTTACTATAATGATCTCAAACCCGAACAACTCAAACGAGCGCATCGATACTTTTATCGTGTCGCATTCAAGCAAGAGATGAGTGTTATGCTTTTCCGAGTCGATATTATTGCACTTTTCCACAAAATGGTGAAAGGCCCGGAAGGGCTGGATCCACAATCACCCTTTTTCAAAGAGTGGCAGGAGTTCGTGAAGCAAATCCTCAAGAAATGTTTTAAGAAGATTCAGCAGCGCCCCGAGTTGGTAGTTGAAATGCTCTTTTCAAAAATCAATGCTACCGCGCATTACCTGGAGTATGGTTATGAAAAGCAGACAGTTACAACTAAGCCACGTGCTGCTGCTGAACTGGAAGTCAAGCCAGGAAAAGAATGGGAAGAGCAGGTTGCTATTGTCGTTGGGGCATTGCTTGATAAGAATGACGGAGAGCATATTCAATGGGTAAAATCGCAACTGTACTCTGCTGAGAGCGAGAGAAGGAGTTGGGAGGGGGCGAATGTTGCTTTGGCAGCTGCTATCCCTTCAATCGAGGATGATCCATTCGCGGAACCTGGCGAAACACCAGCGCCGCCACCAACCGTTGAAGCACCCAGACCGCCCTCAATTAGTGAGTTCTTATTATCTCTATCCGTCATATCAATACTGACTATAAGTAGCTGTGAAACCAGACAATGACGAACGGAAAGTTGCAATGTTCAAAAATGGCCAACTCCGACTTCTCATGACCTTAGTCGGCTTCACGTGCACCGGATTAGAAGACGACCCTGAAGGCACCTGGCTCATCCCACCCCCTCTCACTGCGGATAAACTAAAGGAGTCACTCGACCTGATTAAAAAATCTGAATTCAGCCCGCCTACATTCGACGACGGCCAGGAAGCCGGAGACTTCATCCGACGGAAATCCGCCGCCCCAAGCGCGAGGAAGAAAGCCATTTTCGACGATGAAGATGGGCTCGACGACGCTTCGGAGGAGGAATTCGAGTTTGCACCTGGTGGTCCGACTGCTATGAAACCTTCTGAAGCGTTGAAGGAACTCAAGAAGAAGAGGAGATTAAGGAGGAAGGGGAGTGAGGATGGAGAGAGGGGGTTGACGGATGAACAAGCTGTTGCAAGGGCGGAAGCTCGACGACTGAAGGATCTTGAGAAAAATCGGAAGATCAAGAGTGAGCTTTTTGTTCATGACAGCGATGATGAAGATGATGAGGAAAGGGATAAGGCGTTCTTTGAGGCGGAACGGATGAGAGAGAAGGCGAAGGATGATCTTATGAGAGGGTTGATTTCCAAGGGTGTTGCTAAGGAGGCTAATGCCGTTGCTGTTACATCGAGGAAAAAGAGAGATTCTAGTGCGATTTCGATTGATAGCGATGATGAGGAGGTAGGAACTCCCGCGGCGAGAAGCAAGAGGAGACGATCGAAGGATTTGGAGGGGGAGAGTGAGGATGAAGATGCTCCTGTTGTAGTATCGGGGAGATCTTC
This sequence comes from Hymenoscyphus scutula, assembly GCA_001399465.1. Classification (NCBI taxonomy): domain Eukaryota; kingdom Fungi; phylum Ascomycota; class Leotiomycetes; order Helotiales; family Helotiaceae; genus Hymenoscyphus; species Hymenoscyphus scutula. The sequence continues at coordinate 112,256 of LKTO01000022.1, forward strand.
GACCACTGCTAAGGATGATATTCTTGCGGATTCTGGGGATGAGGCTACGGATACGCCAATGTCGAGTCCTCATATTAAGCCTAAGGCGCAAGTCACGAAGAAACGGAGGGTGGATTTGAGTGACGAGGAAGAAGAGGCAGCTCCTGGGGCTAAGGAGAGCACTGCAATGGTACTTGATGACGAGGATGAGGATGAAGATGTACCTGTTGTGAAACCGGTCAGACAGAGGATGAGATCTGGGTTTGTGATAGATAGTAGTGATGAGGAGTAGTGACGAAATTCATGTTAACTGAGGGGTTGGGATGGAGTATTAGAGGCTTTTTCTAGGCATTGGGACGGAAGGGAATATCCTGGTTTATGAATAGCGTTTGATTTTTGTTAATACGATAAAGACAGTGTGTAAATGAAATGAATTCGAGTAATACGTCACTCTTCTGTTATATAATGTTAGCTAATTTACTACCTAATATACGCAACTCCAGTAGCGTCCCAGGATTCGGCCATCCAAGCGAAAATAACGCGTCAATGATTGGTCCATTCCCACGTGGTTACCCCACATTTCTTTCCACCAAAAAGCAGCACCCCGCCAAATCCATCATCACCACCCCTCCATCTCAACCACACCTTTATAACATCTCATCTTTCCACACCCCACTATTTCCCGGTGTATTCTCACTACTCTCACCTTTTACTTCCATCTTTCATTTCCTCACCGCCCTCCCACCCATCACTTCCTCAGATAACCTTAGTGAACAAAAGCAAATCAGAAAAAATGGCAGACTCCCAAATCAACCACTCGGATGCTCGCGAGTATTGGCAGAGCATCCCGGCTGATGTCAATGGGATGCTAGGAGGTTTTCCGTATATATCTAAGGTTGATTTGCAGGGGAGTAGGGGGTTCCTTGTTAAATTGGGGGTTTGTGGGAAGGGGAGGGGGAAGGTGGAGAGGGGGGTTGATTGTGGTGCTGGGTAGGTGTTTTTTTTTCAACTTTGACTTTTTGGTTTTTGAAATTCGAAATTTGTTGAATTATGTTCTTTTATTGGTTTCAACGGGGAGTGTTGGAAGGGGTTTGACAATCGTGCTTGAGGGGGTGGTTATGGGTTGATTCAACTATTGAGTGCTGTTGCTTTTGCGAAGTCGGATATTGCAGTGTTCTCTTGTTCTGTGATCATGGGTCGCGTTTTGAAGTTTTGAATTATTGAAACATTTTATATGTTCTCTAAATTTTCGAGGTTGAGAATCGTCACTGGCTATGCTTTTTCATTTATTGTTTTCGATCTTTCTGGGCAACTCCTTTCATGATGCTTTCGTTCTCTAGATGAGGGCTGGGATAACCTCGTTTGCAACCATCCTATTTCTCATTGATTCATTGAACATCTCTTCTTCTTTTCAGACCCACGCACAACCAAAGCTACAACTGACATATTTCTCAGAATCGGACGGATAACAAAGGGTCTCCTCCTAAACGTCGCCGAAGTGGTAGACATAGTAGAACCCATCGCCAAGTTCTCCTCCGCTCTCCTCGGCACCCCAGGAATAGGAGAAATCTACAACACGGGCCTCGAATCCTGGTCTCCCTCTACATCCCCAGGTTACGATTTAATTTGGAACCAATGGTGTGTTGGACATCTCACTGATGCGCAACTTGTGGATTATTTGAGGAAGTGTGGGGGTGCTTTGAAAGAAGGGGGTTTTGTGATTGTGAAGGAGAATTTGATTACGGATAGTAATGGGGAGGATGTTTTTGATGAGGTGGATAGTAGTGTAACTAGGTATGTGTGAATAGATTGGAGGGAGGGAAGAGGGAGGGCTAATCTGGGATAGGACGGATAAGAAGTTTAGGTTGTTGTTTGAGGAGGCCGGGTTGAAGATTAAGAGGACGGAGATTCAGAATGGGTTGCCGAGTGAGTTGTATCCGGTAAGGATTTATGCTTTGCAACCTGCTGCGACGTCCACTGCTTCGACGATTGCGACGGAGAGTTGATGAAAGTTCGACCTCGATGAAAACCAAAGTGGGAAAAAGGGGGCTTGCTATGTTTGTCGGAGTATAATTGCTGGAATTTGTTGTGGGATTAAATTATCGGAGTCTGAGAGATGTGCATTTCGAAAGTCACACGACTCGCCAGGGCAGCAAAACGATACAATGACATAGAAAGGCGCTATCTGATGAGAAGTAGCCTGTGGGGTGTATCCCTTTTGCTGGAGCTTATGGATAGACAAAAAGTAACCGCAAAAATGGTAGACAAGGAGCAAAAATATAGAAAGGTCTTCACTCCACCAAAGCCAATATTGGAACCCTACTTTTCGAATTCCCAAGAGCAATGGCTTTCTATCGCACAATCTATTTTCTAGTGGCCTCTTCTGCCTCCCAATTAGATCTTCTCCGAATCTACCCATAAATAACTACTCTCTCCCGCAACTTCTCCGCCCAAGCTCCTCATTACAGCTTCACTCTCTACATTCCCGACCTTGACATCAGCATGCACCCACGTCCTCCCTTTAATTCCCAAATCATTGTACTCTCCCTCCCCCAACCTCTTAAGTAACTCCTTAGCAACAATAGTAGAAAACCCTTTCCCTCTATACTCAGGCAACACATACAACGTAGCAATAGTCCCATCAATACCCAAATAAACCCACGCCGCCAACTTCCCCTCAGAATCAAGAATAGAAACATTTGCCTGTGACAAAAGCGTTGTCGCCTGTCGTGGAATCGAGGAAGTAGAAACGACAAGATCAACTTGCGATTCGGGAACTCTAGACATTTTGAATCCCGGTGGTAGCACCTTAGTATTTTGCTTTGCGGTTTGACTTTCAAGGTGGGTGGAAAGGTGCCATAGATTCCAACGGGTAATGTAAGGTATCGCCTCTGGGAACTCGGTAAGTATTGCTGTGGTGATGAGAGAGTGTACACAACCGAATTTTAGTAGTGGCTCGAAGGGCCATCCTGGAGCTTCTGGGATTTCGGTGGTTTTTAGTAAGTAGACTGCGGTTCGGATATGAGCGTTCAAGGTACTTGTTTCAAGGGATGTGAGGGGGGTTGGAGACGTGATTAGGGAGTTGAAGATCCAGATTTGGGTTTCTTTGTGTCGGGAACGGTCGGCGAAGATGATTGTCCAGGGTTCTGAGGGATTTGCATTTGGTGGGAAGGAGGCTGCGAAGAGACAATGTCTTGAGGGGAGGTTGTGAGGAGTTTGGATGCGGTTGTAGAGGGGGTTACTGAGTGGGAGGTGTGGGTGGAGGAGAGGAGGGAATACTGTGAGGGCTTGGTCCTGAGGATAGAGGTGGAAGGTTGGTTTTGTCATTCTGGAACAAGGAGGAGAGAATTTTCTATGAAAGCGGAGCTTTGTCGAGCTTGTTTTCGAGCTTGTTTTCGAAGGGAATTGATTTTCGATAACCAAGAGCTCCCGAAGTCAGCAGCAACTTGCCGTTGTGTTCACGAAAACAAACGACGACTTTCGCTTGAGGACAATCGGATAACAAAACTTATATCTTTTGGGAGATGATTTTGAGAAAGTACATGAAATGAGAATAGCAAGATTTTTGTGAATACAACTGAAACGTGACTCACTTATGGGAATTGTGCCTTCGTGCAGAAATTAGGCGTCATTCGCAAGAGTGGAAGACGAAACTGCATCATTAGACATCTCGACCACCGTGATGAGGGCATATTCAAAATGTGAAACTTCAAAGGACAGTTACAACGCCCTTACTATTCGACTTAATGAGGACTAGCCTGGATTATAAAGCCCATCCTCGGATTTCAAGTTTTGCGCTCGAGTCAACCTTGAACCTCGCCGTCCTGGTCGTGAATGGCGACCATTGATGGTCATGTTGTAAACTGTCGATATTTGGAGCATTTGAAAGCCCTCTGGCTCCCAGAGTAGGTACGGAGGTAAATCGGCGAAGCTTTGGAGACAGAGAGCCTTCTGATTAGGGTTGTTGGCCCTGTCATAAGTCCTGCCGTCGAGCAGATGAGAGGGGGTTGGTGATATGATGAACCAACTCTGGTTGGCCCAAATCCCGACCACACCCATTTCCCCTCTTATCTTGCCTAGTCTAGATCCAACAGTTGGTGCAGAGTAGCATCGCATCTGTCTCACCGAGACAACTATCCCCAAGAATCATTGGTCGATGTTACTCTTTCTTTCTATAATTGGATCAGCTGCAGAACACTCACCGAAATGGCTTTTCAGCGCTGACTAAGATTGATCTCACAACGAACTCCCATTTCCATTTCTCGGAGTCCATTTCAGGACAGAAGATTCAGCCTCTGGAAAATTTGGGGAAATAAAAGTGTCGCTTCTTTCTCGTCCGTTTCGTTACCGATTTTAAGCGTGCGTTCAATAAACAGATCCAGGATGACGATCGTATACAATCAACCCGAAGGTCCGGAGCAAGAAGCCGAGAGTTCTGGCGATGAAGGCTCCCAATCACCACCAAATGTCTTGCTCAAGACCTCAGACCTCTTCTCTCAACTGCACCTAATTCGCGATATCGAAAATCCAAGTTGCTACGCATACCATTTAGAGCCATCACTGCCCCCAGCATACTCGCTCTCCGATGATGCATATCTGAGAGGGAGCCTAGACGAGAATGACCGCACGTTGGTTCTCATGGGAGCGGCGATAGAAGGACTGGATGAGGAAAAACAGGAGACCAGAAAACAGCTAGCAGGCTGTACCATGAAGAAAATTATTCCGAAAGACGGGAAGGAAGATGAGAAATTGCTGGAAACGCAACTTCAGATTTTCCCTCATTACGAAGGCGTGGAACGCGCTGTCACATCAGACGGGGTTAGAGTCGAGGTATTCTGGGCTTCCACCCATCTTAACGCAACGTGGACGATGCCTGTTCCTTTGCCGAAGCCGAAGGTCGACTCATCTCAAATTTCAATCTTGAAGATGCCGTCTGCTTTGAAGAAGGGAGCGATTGGGAATGAAGAGAAGGATCCGTCATTTTATAGTGTGGTACCTCACTCTACATCAACACCCAGACTGCAAAGGCGTGCCACGATATATGATGAGAAATCATTTGAATGGGCTCAAGCTGCACCTGGAGAACCCTTCATACTTTCTTGTTCGCCGGGAAACTCGCCACTGGCCGAATTTGTCCTCGAGGTCTCTGAACAGAAGAAAGCTCTTGGCGTAAAGGGGCAGTTGCTTTTCAGAGATTACTGTGGTAAGGAATGGGAAGGAGTGGTCTTGACTTCACTGGGATCTCTGGTCTATATGCAGGATATGATGGGGTGGGACAATTTGATCTAGGCGGGAAGACTCATCACTTTCATGATGAGCATTGAAAGACTCGCTTGGAGCAAATTCGAGAACTTGACACATGAAGATGTCTTGCTTTCTTGGCGTTTGTTCCTTGGTCCAAAGTGGAAGCGGTGAAATACCAGAAAAGGTTATCTCATCGGTATGTTTATTCCTATGGTTATGTATAACCACTGAATTAATTTATGAGTGTAGATTATCACAAAATGCCCAAGCTCCATACTCTAGCGCCCTAACTATTCTAGCGGAGGCGTCCTTGAAAACCTAAGCGAGACCTTGAGCTAGTCTCTCAGCTACACAACGCTTCGTATATCTGAAATCCAGAAGGTTAGTTGGTAGCTCAAACCCGAAGTTGGGAATCTATACGCACCCCAGCTTTCTGTTCTTTCTCTTGGAAGATGTGCCTTCTGGGGAAGGGGCAACCCGACATGATATTCGGATTCATGATCATGGTGACATGGTAATAACGGGGAGCGTGTATCTTCAATGATGGAGGTTAGCGCTCCTTTGAGCTCTGGAATTTGGAATTTTTCTCTGTTACTCACTTATCTTTGGTGTTCTTCTTCGTGGTTCTCTGGTCAGATTGTGATATCCAACCCAGATACCGATTATTGTGAGCAAGAGGCCCGCGAGCCCGATTGCGAGAGAGATGCTAGCCTCGGGTTGGAGAGTCATCGTTTTTGTTTTCCTTTGGAATTCTTGCAGAACCATACAGGAAATCTGGGTTCTTTGGTTTCAGTCCTTATCCTTTTCTCGTCGTTGGATTTTTGAAGAGGACAGAGGAGAAATGGAAGTTCTATCATGGTCTGGCAAAGTTAGCAATTTTTAGGTATGCGACAATTGAGCCACACTCTCGATTGACAATTTGAGGTCATGATCGGAGAAGAACATACCGTTGGGAAATTTGAGTGAGATTCGAGACCGGTTCTTACTCGTGTCAGGTGAGAAGTTGGGTTCGATGGGGTGACTTTTCAATATTGTGGTGCTGCGGCTCTAATAAGCGACCACAAGGTACGCTACAAGGCTGCCCTCAAAAGTATTGTCTGGAGGTATTTGGAATTCCTGGGTATAGTCTTCTTATTCGTGGTGTTGTGGCCGGGGGGGGGTTGGCAACTTGCGAACGTCGGCCGTTACTGGACAAGAGTTTGAACTGGCGATAATCCGAGAAGAGATGAACTATATTCGAGGATTAGTTAAAGTTCAACTATGATGGTGCATACATATCCAGACCTCTCAACTTTGTGTCCTCGTTCTTGGGATATATGCCCTCGGGGGAAGTGGCAAGTCGATGTAGTATTCGGATTCATGATTTACGAAGGGCAACACGGATCGTGTACGCGTATCTCGAGGGTCCAGCAGTTAGCAGAATTTTGAGACTTGAAATGATGTTACTCACTTGCGTTTGGTTTGGCACTATAACTATGTCCTTTGGTCAAGGTGTGATATCCGACCGTGATACCGATTATGGTGAGTATGATTCCCACCACCCCAATTGCGAGAGATATAATAGCTTCGGAAGTTAACACCATCGTGTTCTTTGTGTTCCTGGTATTTCGCGATATATTGCCTGACGGTGATTGAAGGGAAAGTTAGCAGAGAAACTGGAGAAGCTTGGGGCAGTGACAGAGATGCAATGAACATTTTGGTGATTTTAAGTGGGCTGTTAGAAGTACAAGTGTAGTACCTCGATAGATATTTAGGGGAATTTGCAAAAGTTATAGTACTCACTTACAAAAGTTCCTCGCAGACAGATTTACATCCGGCTGGATCAGGAAAAGGAACTACGAAAATGTTCAAGTTTTCGATGTGGACCTCCAATCAAGCTTCGCGGTACCAGCACCGAGTTACAAGGGGTAGATCCCATGGGAGAGGAACTTTTGGGTTCTTCCTGTCGGCAGGAGGAACCACATTTTGAAGAAAAGAATGTTGACTAACCGGCTAATTCAACCGGTGTGGTGCATCTAGCAACGATTTCCACCCAGTGAAAACGTAGCATTCCATCCACCAACGACACTTTCTTCCTATTACGATGAAAGCTGCAGGTGTCAGGAAGGTTTGTACCACTGAACATCGGTTCTTCTTTCCATAGCGGCACGCTTATTCATTCTCAGCCCCAGGGAGACTCGCACTCTCATGGATGCCGTGCCCTTTTAATTAGTTGTTGTTCATGCCAAGGCTGTTTCCCAACTATCGTGGGGGCCATGATTGGCAAAGTTCATATTCGAAGCAGAAAGAGATAGATAACAAATTAACTATACTATCTAAGATTTGTAAGCGACTTTGCAATTCAAAAATCTGAGAGAGTAAGTAGAGAAGTCAAAGTCAATTCGCAGAGTGACAGAAGCATCCTCAATCCTGCCAACAACAGAGTGCACATCTAGCATTATATCGGCCGAAAATATTGCCTCAATGTGAGGTTCTTTATGTGCCATAGGCAGTGATAGGTAGTAGTTCCGTGGACCTTTTGGGATCTGAACTTACCGTCAGCATCCGTTATTACTAGGCCTAAGCACACCACTCGGCAGACCTGCATGCTGCGGTTACATATATTTATGCAAAGACCTTTTGATATGATTGGTACATCCGAGAAAGGGAAACTTGAAGTTTCCAAAATGGAAGTTTGTGGCTAAATGCACATTTCCAAAATCGCAGTGGTTGTTTGCACTATATATACCGTCTCATCTGAAGCAAAACTTGGATCTGTGGACATCGACATCGTTTTAATTGATGCTCCGCTCGTTTATCGGTTTCAGACACATCATTTTCATCAATATCCAAACACACTGCCTTTGTTTATTAACTAGGAGAGAGTCTACTACATAGAAGACACAAATCCTGGACAAGGCTCCGCGGATCACCGAAACCGGATCCGTTGGGTTTCAGCAACCATGGCTTCCTTCGAAGATTTCAAAGCACAAATTAGTGAGCTCTACGCTAGAAAGACACTTCCTGTAGTGAAGAAAGAGATGGAAGAAACTCACAACTTCACAAAAACGTATGCTTGCTACCATTTCATTTCCCTTTCGCCACCCCCCTAACTCCAATCACGCTCTGAACAACAAGCAGCGAGAAGCAATGGAAGACACAAATCAAAAAATGGCATCTTGACAAAAAGAACCTGAAGAATTCGGATTACCAAGCAATAGTGAGAAAGAAAAGAAAGCGACAGATCGAATCGGGCAAGGAAACCATGTTTAAACTCCAAGGGCGTGATGTACCGCCGGAGAAGATTCAAAGGTGGGAAGAGAGAAACTTGAAAAGAAACTTTGATTACAGGACTCTTGATGCTGGTATACTTCTGTCTCCGATTTCAGGATTTTGGGGTAACGGACTGACATTCGATTTCAGAAACGCCAAAGGACCTAGTGTATTCAACTCCCAAATCACCCTATGGATTAACTGAGAAAATTGAGATTTTGGTTGTGCCTCCTACTCCAGTAGACTTCTCGGTACATTTGCCGCCCAAGATTTCCATGCTGAGAAGAGATCGGCCGAAAATTGTTCCTCGGGCTCCTCGGATTGGGGATCATCCAGTCATACTGGGATTTACCATATGATTCGCACCCGAAACTATGTCAAAGTATTGTTTTTCGGCAGTTCCTACTTGGTACAGTTTCTTCGCCTCGGTTACTTCAAGAAGCTTGTTAACGTGTCTCCAGATAGAAGATGATGATAGTGGATTATATTCTGATCGTTTAGGGGATGAAAGACATTGTTTCATGTGGTCGGGGTAGCTTGCTTTGGGGAGGGTTTTCACTGTCTGAAATACTCTCAAAGTAGCTTTTTGATCATGGCTAATTCATTCTTCTGCTGCGGTTGTAAGGTTACAATCTCCTTGATTTTCTCATGAGATTATGATTTAGCTGTTTAGTTGACAAATTTGCGCTTCCGAAATTGAACACCAGATGTCATCCTTGTTTCACCAGAAACTAGAAAATTGTATCTTCAGCTATCTTAAATTCTTTACAGTTTTAGGGGGGAGGTTGCTTTTCCAGAAAGATCTTTGGATACGAACTCACATTCGCTGACCGGGAACTGTCGAGAAGTGTGACACGTATAACGAAGTTTATATTCATTCAGCCCTGACTTTGTATCCCCTTACTTATAGTTGCAAATACAGCTCCAAACTCCATACTGCAGTATTACCGATTATATCCCACTCGAGACCTCAATTTGATACATCCGTCCTCTAGTAAACGGGAGGCACCTGAGGTACACAGGTTAGCGAGTTCCTCAAGCACAAGGTAGTTCGACCATCGATATTTACCTAAGGACCCCAGCTTTCTGTTCTAGCTCTCGGTATATATGCTCTTGGGAGCAGTTGCAAGCCCATATGGTTTTCAAGATAGTTGCTTTCCGGGAGCAACAAAGGGCGGGTATGCAAGCCTTTAAGAAGTGAGTTAGCACTTGGAACTTATAGCTTGGAACTTCTGTCAGCTACTGGTCTTTGTTCTTCTCTTTTTTGGCACACTGCCTAGACGGGTTGCGACCCTGATGCCGAGTATTGTGAGCAAGAGGCCTGCGAGCCCAAGAGCGAGGGAGATGCTTGCTTCTGGCGATAATGGCATCATGCCACCTCGCTTATGATTCGTTTCGTGTATTTGGATGGCTAGTAGGTTGGTGATGCATGTAACAACTTTACTATTTGATTTTCTGTTGTTCTTGCTCGTGGTTTTAGTATGGATAACAAATAGATTTTATTTCTCATGGTTTTTGGTGACTCGCGGTCTTGGGGATGTGGTTCAGGTTGAGGAACGTTGCGTCCTTTGCAGGTTGCGGGGGGCAGACTTACTACTTGCTGGATCACTGCCAGGTCGTGTTATTTTCCCACAAGGATTGTTCGGTTGCTTGTTTGTAGATCCAGTGCGTTTGTTCGTGTTTCGAAGTTTGTTTATATACCGCGTTTATATAAGTCGAAGGTCCATTTACCGAATAGAGCATTTGATAGGTAGATACGATTCGAAAAGGGGTAACGTCCATCCGGGAAAAACGGCAATCCAATTTAATATGAGACGTGTGGGCACTCGATAATTTGAAAAGAAACTTCGAGATTTCAACAAGTTGTATTGCAAAGATTCTCGAGTTGGAGAGGGTGTTTGTACTTAATAGAGGTTTGGACTACCAAGCGAATATTTTTGTGACGCACCAAAAGTTCCTTGTATAATCTTCGACTTGTGAGAAACTTGACCAGCTAGAGAAATCTACTGGAACTCATTATACCCGATGTTTATTTGAAGAAATTCTGTCAGTTGTTCGAAGAAGGATAGCTCCTCCAATCATTTCTCAACCAATCCAATGATGATTCTTCCAAGATAAGGGTCTCGTAAACTTTCCGTGAAAGTTACCCCTGATGGGGGTTGGCACTATAAACTATTCTCCTTGTTGCCTGAATACTCTCTATTCAGCCCTATGAAGCTCGCACACTTGCTGCATCTGCCGTTTAGTCGTTTTATTGCCATCTTCCGTAAATTGCCAAGAAGAACATCGGATGTATAGATCCGTATGCTTGAATATTTCTCTTTTGTTTTTCTTTTTGATAAAGGGGACTATTCAACTGGCAACGGTTAGTAGAGAGAGAAATCTCAAAATATTCATCTAATCGATACACATATCCTGAAACCGAATTAGATCACTAAAAAAATCATTGTTTACATTTCGGATTTTCTTCCCCCACACAAGGTTTCTTTGTGTTACACCATCAGAGCGGAAAATACCCAGTCATTTGCCAAGGCAAGGATGATGCATGTAACCGCTTACCTTGTGTGTCAGAACTCTTGATTTGAGATTTCAATTGGTAGGCTTTGAGATTTGAATCTCCAATCGCCAAGCCCAACTTTCAATATCTGTGATTAGCCTACTCACGTCGGTGACTAGTACGATATTATTTTTCTAGAATTTCTGATTCTGTGGGATCTACACCTTTTACAGACGTTCGTGCCACGAGATTGCAAACGCAGCGGCACATGGTATACAGAATGAGAAAGAACTTTCGCTGACGGGAAAGTGTCAGATATCCAACCCTGGACCCCTCCTCGGATCGGCCGCAAGCCTAGTCCTTTTTGATTTCCAATACAACAGCCCTCCAAAATCGCCCTCAACTTGTTAAAGTTAGAATTTAACAAAGCTCGTCTCACTCGTCGAGTCCTTTACTAGAACCTTTGAAATTCCCTACATACACAGGCTGGTAGCTCTCAGCTTGGTTCTTCTTGATGGTAGTCCAGTTCTCTTTCATTCGGGAAAAAAGTGCTTTTTGTTCACTAGGCTAGAATTTTAAACAAAATCTATGTGGTTCGCCCTGAATATCAAAGAAGGGGTTATCTGAAGTTCACAAATGAGCGAGCGAGTTGTAAACATAGGATTTTCATCCATACACACCTATACACCCCAGCTTTCTGTTCTCGCTCTCGGTATATATACCCTTGGAGGGAGTGATAATTCGATGGGGTTTTCAAGTTCATGGTTACCTGACAGCAATGAGCCGCGTATATTGGAATCTAGAATGAACGATGTTAGTATCTACAAGATGTCCGGACCCCAATGTCACCCACTTGTATTGATTCTTGATTTCTTTATACCTCTATTGAAGGTGTAGTAGCCGACAAAGATACCGATTATTGTGATGAAGAGGCCTGCGAGGCCAATAGCGAGGGAAATGTTGGCTTCGGGGGATAACGACATCGTTTAGTTTCGTTGAGTGGGATACTTTTCTACACTCGCTGATATATATTGCTGGAATCTAGTCTTTACAATGGATAGAGGATATATTAATAGGTGGTTCTAATAAGAGGTTTGGCGTTGCTTGTGCAGCGATGATATGTAGGACTTAAGCTCACTTGCCGAGTAAATCGTTTGAGACTGACTTCATACAGAAGAGTAAATAGCTCCTTCTTATTTTCTACCTGTGTGCGAGAAGATACCTAAAGACACGTTAAATTAAAAATATAAAGGACAGCTTCAAATAGCTGATGATTTCTGGAGAGAAGTTGTTGTTTTAACATGAATCACACAGTCGGATGACCCCCTGCACATCGGGGACCCCAAGACTTTGGGGATTTGCCGTCCACTCGATCTCTCCTTATGTGAGGAACTTTTGGGAGTGGCGCACTTCAATCCATCACATACCAGAGAATTCCCGCACTGAAAAAAAGCAGACTCATATCCATGTGGCCCCGAGAGGCTTCGCCTGCTCTCTTTTCGGATCAATGATAAGTGGCATAGTTGCATTTCAAGCAACTTTCTCAGCAAAGTGCCACTTGGATGTTTGTGTGACAATGTTAACCATAATCTCAGACGTACCTTTAAATTGGAATGAGCTGTCGTCCCGCGCACAGAAAAGAGAAACAATGTCGATTCGAAGTTTTATTTATCAGCATTGTGGAAGCGAAGAGATTGCTATTTAACCCAGTTACAACTTGTGCATCCCTCAAGATAGCGCATAATTCTACAATTCTACATACATAAGTCGTCCATATCACTAGACGAGCGAAGGACCTTCTGCTAGAACCACTGACCCATTCGCTGGTCGGCCCTGACCCCTGCCGATCGTGGCTTTCGCTTATGCAGAGACCTTTTGGGAGCTCAGCTTATTGGAGGGTTTCTTCAGCCACCTGACTACTCTCCTTCGAAGATTTCAACTCTTGGTTTTCTAGTTCCAAATGAATGACCTTCCAAAATAAATTCAACTTATTAGAGTTGAAACTAATCCGGTAGCAAGACTGCTTTCGATCCGCGGGTCCTTGACTGGAACTTTTGGATACACAGCCTCATCACTCTCAGCCTGGTCCTTCCTGACAACGATCTGCCTTATCACTCTCACAAATTCATCTTTCATTCAGGAACAAAGCTTCTTCGTTTACCAGACTGAGGTTTTGTTGTGAGGCGAGCAGAGCAGTCTTCCTCGAAATGGCATCGTCGTTCGAAGACCACAAAGCAATGATCACCGAACTATATGCTAAAAACACCCTTCCCGTTGTGAAAAGAGTGATGCTACAGAACTACTGCTTCAAGGGAACGTATGTTGGGCCTGAAGTCAAATATTTCCGAACTTCAATTAACCAGCAACAGAGAAAACCAATGGAAGAAACAGATCAAGAAATGGGGACTCGACAAGAAGAACTTCAAGTACAAGGAATATGAAATCATTTCGGGAAAGAAGAGAAAAAGGAAAGAAGAATCCGACAAGGATACTCGGTTTGTACTTCATGGACGAGAAGTTCCACCTGAAAAGATTCGGAGATGGGAGGAAAGGAATGCAAAGAAGCAGGATGCAAGCGCGAAAGGAGACCCAAGTAAGATCCAGAAGAACATTCCTCTAATATATCGCTAATAAATGCAGAAACCCCAGAAGGTTTGAACTACTTCACACCCAAAGCATCTCCAAAAGTTGCATATATGGAAGAAGTTGTCGATGAACATTTCGCAAGGAAAACTAGACCGGAGTTGAACGATTCGACACTCCCGTTGATACGAAGTCCTTCTGTTACTTCTTTTGACTGGCTCGATACCTTCGTCCGGTTCTCGGAATCCCCACGGAACATCTCAATACATCTGCCAGGCAATACGATCCCTTTTCTCAAGTATCTCCTGGATTTTGCAAAGCCGATTGATCATTACGAGAAAGAGTGTGAGTTCAAAAAATTTGTCGAAGTGAAATCCACGAAGCATGAATGCGAAAACTGCAGGCTCAGAAGTACAATGGATAGTTGTGAGAGATACTTTGCACGGGAACTCGACTATGATTGGATCCGAGAGCACAGGGACGAGAACTATTATGAAAGGTTGAGTTGTTTTGCTTCTGCTGCCGTGCACCGAGTCACCCAAATTTGGCTGAAGCGAACCGATCTATCGATCGACGAAAGGGTATTCGGTCTTGCGTTAAGTGTTAGTCGCTTCCTGCTTTCCCAAGAAGCAAATGACAAGGCGAAAGATTTATTGGAAGCTGTACTACTTGAAATGGATCGAACTGGCAGTGTTGGGTTTCGGGAGTACGCTCGCATCACTTTGGCAAGATGCAACCTAATGCTGGGGAATTTCCCACAAGCTGAGAAATTTCTAGGGGAAATTTTCAAGTCGGGATTTGAGTCTGTTTTCTCCGGCTCTAAGAACCCTATCTTCACATATATAGACTCAAACCTATATTGTGAAAGACACCGCCATGGCATGGTTGTCTATGTAGAAGCACGATCTAGCAAGGAAGTTGAGTATATATACCGCAGGACAAACCACAATGGCAAGTCCATTACGGTATTTCCATTTCGACTACGGGCTATACACTTTGAACAAGGGTATCATCATCGTTCCTGGGAAGAGAATCTTTGGCCCTCAGTGATCAAATCGAGCATGAACGACCACGATGACAGGGGCAGGGCAGAAGACGATCATTGGGATTGGGATGAAGATGAGGACGAGGAAGAAAGGCAAACCGAAGTAGAAAAGGATATTATTCCTAACCTTCCTAACCTCGAAGATCATTCAAAGCATTAAAGGATTGTCTCTCCATAAATTAATTCACGTATTCACCAGCGAAGGTACCGAGAAAAGGTTGGGTTGTTTTCAAAAATGTCAAATTAATATTTCAAATGTCACAACCGTTCGATCAGACAGTTCATTCAGCTTCAGTGAAACTTCTGTTCATGATTGTTGCCTTGAAACAGGGCTTGAATTAATCTTCGTTCCTACTTTCTCTGGCCAAAAATAGCTTCCGAAGATGTTGCCATTTATCGATATGACACCAAACCTCAAAATCTACTCCCCATCGCACCAACTGTTCCTTATTCGGCTGCCAATTTTCCAAACACATGGATTCCTGCACACTAAAAGCAATATTCGTATCCACATGCCAACTCACATTTCGTTTGAGAATATCGCTTAGCTCCGCTGTGATATCCGCCCAAACAGGACCATGAAAACCCACACCACCCCCTTTAGAGGGATTCCTACAGACCTCACAGAAACGGCATTGGAATGAGTACTGAGATGTAAAAGCGTGAACCATTTCATGTAAAAGAGTGTTAATATACAACTCCTCGACACTTCCCGGGAATCCTGTCGTGAGTACTTCCTCGTGGGCAAATATCCAGATGGCATCGGTTGAATATTCGTAGTACCCAAATGTTTTCCCTCCATACTCTTCATTTGCATTTTCAAAATTTAAAGATGTTGTATGAAGAGAGTCAGCGAAGAACCAAGAGTTGAAAAGAGTGAACCACTTGGAGATCAGGACTCGACGTTTTTCATGTGTGTTTAGTCTGGGAATTGGAGAGAAGAATAAGGTTTTCTCCTGTGGGCTAAGTTTATATTGTCGATAGTGGAGAGTGATGAATGGTGGAAGTTCTACAGGACAATAAGAAAATTTCTGAAGACTGTTTTTTCTCTTCCAGTCGTCAAAGATCAGAGGGTGGGTTAAAGATGATGGAAGAACATCTCTAAGATGTAGTTTTTGGTAGTGGTCGATTCTTGTGCCGTCGGAAGCAAATTGAAACTCTTGATAGCAGGGAGCAAGACGTGAAAAGACTTTAACCACCTTATTTAGTATTTTGATGAGGTATTTCATGTTTAGTGATAAGAACTAGGAGGAATAGACTTGAAGGATGGAATAGGGGGGAAACTTTGCTTTTACACATGCTAGAGCAGAGTAACAATAGATTTGTTCCTGTTTCTAGCAATCGATGGATTTCTTTGTTACAATGCTATTGTTTTGTATCAAAGAAAAATGGACGCGCTTTGTGGGAGCGATTCTGATATCCCAGGTGACTGGAACTATCATGGTTCTTCTACCGAGTATAGAGAAGGGGAAATTAATCAATCATGAAAAAGTTTTCTTTCATAACCTTGTGCTTTAAGGGTCGGTAAACAGGGGCAGATTTTGACACCCACCCCGTAGACATTAAAAGTAGTAGTAAATAGGTTCGTGCTTACCTACATAGCTCGTTGTCCTAACTTTCTAGATAACTAGAGTCGATTACTTTTGGTTAATTGTCTTTAATTGTTCTGGTTTTTTAAGGGATTTTGCTAGAATTACCCTACTCCACTTAAATAGTGAGGGTATGTCTAAACCTATTTACCACTACTTTTACTGTTTATATAGTAACACCTATATTAAAGTTAAAAAAACATAATATATAGTACTTAAGAACTTCTAAATAAAATGGATATTTCCCTAACAAATTCCAGCTTGCCTAATAGCATTTAATAAGCAATTAATAAGCAATTGGAGACTCTCCTCGGATGTCGGCCTTCTAGACCGGATAGACCGGAAACAGCTCCGAGTCCTTGTCATACCTCGGAGTCCGAAATATACAACTTCCACCACTTACTTGTCACTAACAACTTGATCCTTCTTCATTTAACTTACTAAATTCCTTTATTTATACTCAACATCTAGCAGCTCCGAAAACGAGGTCAAAACAAATTGTACGATTACGACGGATATCTTGAAATTACGTCTTGGCGCGGCTACGTTATTGCTGATCTGCTATTACAAGGGTCCCCTTTGTTGTATTTTTTTCTCAACCACAACAAGCGTCGTCGTCCTGTACATAAACCTGTGATGGTCTCCTAAAACTCCTCTCGACTTACTGCCCTCTCTTGGGCTCTCCCTACACCTATAAACCCTTCTACCGCCATCCCGACCCCCCGCTCACCATGCGCCGCGGAACCGTCCTCTTTCTCGTCATAATCTTTTTGATCGTTGGCTATCTCACCAACGAATGCAGAACTCTGATATCCCTCCTTTTCGAAGACGCCTCTGCATATGCGATATCTCATAAGGATATCCCGCCTATAGGTTTCGAGGAAAAAGAAGGCGGGCCGTCGGCATTAATACCAAAGATTATCCACCAAACCTACATCAACTCTTCCATTCCCGTAAAATGGCAGGAAGGGCAGGGAGCATGTGTGGATCTGCACCATGACTATGAATATATTGTTAGTCTCCCCATCTTTATCAAATGCCGTAGATTAGAACGCTAATAAAAGCAATAGCTCTGGACGGACGAGAAATCTCGAGATTTCATCAAGAAGGAATACAACTGGTTCCTCGAAACCTTCGACTCCTACCCCTACCCGATCCAACGCGCCGACTCGATCCGCTACTTCATACTCTACCACTTTGGTGGCATCTACCTTGATCTCGACGACGGTTGCAATCGGCGTCTCGACCCCCTTCTCCACTACCCAGCCTTCCTGCGATTCACAACCCCAACGGGAATTAGCAATGATGCAATGGGCGCAGTGCCACAACACCCATTCTTCAAATTCACGATTGATCTACTGAAGGAATACAATCGGAGTTGGGTATTGGGATATATCACCGTGATGGGCAGTACGGGTCCATTATTTCTGTCGGTGGTGTGGAAAAGATATTTGCGCGATCACACGAAGCCTTCGGAGATTGTAAGGATCCTTATGCCAGCTGATTATAAAGGGCATGATTACAGTTTCTTCAATATTTCCAAGGGCAGCAGTTGGCATGGAAAGGACGCGCAAACTATTTTCTGGATGCTGAAACATTGGGTTTTCCTAACCGTTGCTGGATTCCTGATTGCTGGTGTGGTGGGAACTGGTCTTTGGTACGCTTGGTCAAAGTGGGTGATGAATACCGGAATCACGTCTCAAGGACGAAAGAGAGGATTCTGGAAGAGGATGAGAGGTGGGAATGATAGATACGAGTTGGTTGATCGAATGGCATGAGTGCCACTAGAAAAAGACTGGAGAGAGGACGCAGAGATGACTCTTGCTAGTGCAGCTTAAAGGGCCTCAATTCTCTGTGGTCTTCAATTAATGCATGGATAGGAATTTTGATTAGACACGTACATGGAATCGGGGTTTCTTGGTCAAGATGTCCAAATTAGAGGGGGACTTTGGTTAGGAGGCTTTGGTTATACCCATTTTAATGCGATAATGATTTTTGTTCACTTTGTCTGATATTTCTTTTTCTCGGATGAGATTCTGAAGGATGAATTATTGTTCTGCTAAGGGGGGACTATAAGTTCTACCTCCCCCTCTCACCCACTTATAGCCACGCAAACCGAAAGAAAAATGGAAAATAATACTCCCGAAACCACTCATGCACCAAACCCCGCCCAGCTCTCTCCTCCCCATCATCTGTAGACCCAAGTCTCAAAAGCCCCAACCACTTTGGCACACTTCTATTTCTCTCCTGCAGTAGCCGCTCAACAAGTCGAAGATTACTCTTTGAGAATCTAGCCCGACATTCTGGACACTTGTACTTCATTTCCGTAATAACCCAGGCCCTGATGCAGCCACGACAAAATATATGTCCACAAGGCGTCTTCACAGGATCGGAAGAAGAGTCTTCTTGACAGATTATACACGGTGATTCAGCATCCACTTCCTCGCGAGGTAAGGAGGGGAAATCAAGGGGGTATGAAGAGAGACTAGGAATTCGGAAGGCTTGGAAGGGAGGTCGGATACGGGAATTCTCACGGTCTGAGATGAGGTTGTAGATTGTTATGAGACTTACCAATTGGTACTGAAGCGAGAGATCCTTGTTATACTTCCCCCAACAATTTTTTGCGAGTTTTCTCAATTGAGTATCTTCGGACTTCTTGTCACGAACTAGTCCTAGAAGTGTAGCTTCAAGAACCTGTGCTGCTCGCTTAAGAATTGTGATATCTGCATCTGAGGTCAAGAGTAGCTTCTTAGGCGTGAGCTTCTTGGCTTTCTTGTTGAAGGACTTGGTGTTTGCTATGAGTGGTTCGGCTACAGCGATGTCTTCTGAGAGAGGGATCTCTTGAGAAATTTTAGCTTCTTCTTGAGCGAAGTGTTGGATGCATACTGGGCAACGAGTGGGAGCTTCGAGTTCGATGGCTTGAAGTTGAATTTTTGGACTGGAAGGGCATACGGCTTTTACAACTCCGGATTTTGCGGGCTGGATACCTTTTTTGCAGTGGGCGATGACTGTTGTGCCAAGAGATTCGCAAGAGGGACAGCTGATATGGTAGAGACGACACATCTTTGGTATACCTTTGCTTCTTGCGTTTATGGCTTTAGGATTGTAAGAAGCTCAAAAGCGGCTGGGTAGTTAGATATCGAGGCTGTAATAGTTGTGTTTTTGAAGAGGCTGTTCTGTGAAAAGGGGATGTGTGTCAAAGGAGAAAGGAGTAAGCAATCCATTATATGATAAACGAGGAGAGGATGTCAAAGCAAAGAAGTGGTGAAGAGCCAATTGTTTCAAGAGGGGTCTTTGTCAAGAATTGGAGGGTGGTGGTCTCACTTCGAATCCACTCTACCCAACAAATTTCATCTCGCTTTTTCCCTGATGCAAGTTTGACTTTTAGTTCGCAGAAAGCAAAAAGTTAATGAGATGTTGATTGACAAATTTACTGTAATTCAAAACTCCACCGACGAACAGAGCATGATATTAGGAGAATAGCCCCGTTTGTTGTTGCTCTTCATACATACAGTGCAAAAAGGTCTACAACAACACCATTCTTTCCTCCAAAGTGTGTAGAAGAATAACAACCCCCATTTCTCAGATATCCCAATTTTCTTGTACAGTAAGTGTAAGAGGCTCCACGGGAATAGATTACTCAGGGGAAAGCTCGGTACTCTTACTCCTAGCTTAAAAAACAATTGGATTTTTAGAGTTGAGTACCTGAAGCTGTTTCGTTCCATGATAATCGCGGCATGATCATGTATTCAAAGTGACAATTGCAAGCAATTCCTGAGCGTAGAAACTAATACGTGACCCACTCGCTCTCACTACTTCACTAGGCCGCATTTGGGCGAAACTGGCTCAGATTCACTATTAGGGCTTGCCGCAACTATCCCACAGCATGCTTCATAACCACAAGTAGCAACTTTGGCCTCCACGAAAACTTGACTTCAGCCGCCTGGTCACGTCAGTTATTGTGTAAGTCTAAGCTTTAAGCGTTTCCTGCCAAAAAAAATCCCTGCTGTTTACGAAGGTCGGTTTTCTCTCACCCATCTCGAGATGGGGACCCCTTGAGATGAGAGGGGTTGGAGTTTTGTTGTTTTCTTGGTTGAATTTTTTGCGCTTTAATATAGGACATATTTTTTTGCCGTGTACTACTCGTGATTCGATTTTCGGACACCATCTAGCCCACGCGAGTTCACCTGAATCACGGAGTATACCTAAGAAGAGATTCTAACTGAAAACAACCGTAACTTAATTTTTGTTCTTAGGACCAGTCTCTACATCTCGTAAATGGTCCCCTTCTATAAACTTCTACCAGTAAAAGTCACGGTCGAACAGAAAGTTTCATTCAGGGCATGTTCCAGATGCCCAATTCTGGACCCATCATATACGTATATCGCTAGAGACTTGAATGGAAGAGCTTGCGACCAAGTCAATGGTGAAGAACAAAGCTTCTTTGTGTTTGGTTGAAACAACAAGAGGTTTGTCTTTAAGCGAGCTTCTTTCATAAACGTATCACAAAAGACAGGCTAACCTTGGGAAATAAAGTACCACTACATTCCTCTTAGTAATAACCATGGTTTTACTTGTTAGCTTTAGAAGAATGTTCTTGAAGGGGGAGAACATAACAATAAAATGTTTATATATTTCACATCCCCACTCTTCACTCCCTTCTCTAACACCACATCATTCAGAAACCGCTCATAGTAAGCCAATATGACGAAGACTAGTGTTCCATCTATCAAAATAACGTGTTACGACTCACAGTGCTCAAGCGATGATGGCATAAATGGCGGTTCTGCCTATCCCAAACGTGCCTCCGAAGCTTACGACAAGCTTTCAGCCCTTCAGAGCAATCTAGAACAGCTTTTCCAGAGTGGAGAGTTAGACCCCGAGGAATATCTGAGACAGCTGGAAGAATTCGCCTCCGGGCCCCTGTTCTTGCCCCCTCAGGACCCTCGATTCTTAGCCGTTCCTCGTGATTCACAGTCAGATTTGAGGAATCCATGTACTTCTGTAAGGGAGTGGATGCTATTTATATGGATAATGGTAGTTTTGATTTGGAGGTTGGATATACTGCCTAGAATTCGTATTCTTTGGTGTTAAATCCGCCTGGTTGCTGATCACAAGACAAAGAGAGAATTACATTATCTTCCCCCTTCTCTTTCTTTGGTAGCAAGAATTTGAAATTACAAAAACCTTCTCGACCCGTTCTCATTCCCGAATAATGTGATAAGTAATCAAGATTATTACTACTATTCACTTCCCATTTTCCCTCTTTCATGTGATATAAAAGCTTGGTTTTATATAAATCAACAGATACCCTAGTGTTTCCACGTTGTAAAGTGACAAGCAATATGATACGAATATGGAAGCGTACTTTGCTAGACGATCCGATAATCTACTATTTTTCTACTGTTAGACGATAACAATAGGAGTAATTACTACCTTAGAGACGTTAGGTAATTGGATGTTTTTCCAGGCGACAAGGGATGGTGAGATCACCTTTTTACAAAGACCTTGGTTACTTTTGAACCTTAGAAAGACGCTATAAACCTAGAAGAAGAAAATCTACGTTTTAAGTGAAGATCAATTAATCATTCTGGTGATTGAAATCAAGATTTCCGGTTTCTACCAGGGATTTTCGGCTCCGAAAACCCCACATTTCTTATTGTAATTATCTACCTGTGAGTTGAAAAGGTAAGTGGGTTAGAGTCGGCAGAGACCCAAGGCGAGACGCTAACGCCAGGCACTCGTCACTTGCGCTCAAATCATCACAACTTTCCGGAGCTCTTTAGAAATCAACACAACACAACTACCAGAACCGTCGTCAAAATGCCAAAAGCCGAATTTGGTTCTACCAAACATCTAAATAATACGCTCAAGTCCAAGGGGCTCCAGCGATTAAGATGGTACTGTCAAGTAAGCCCTCCCCGTAACCCCCTCCAACCTTTGCGCCCCTCCTAACAAGCCCCCAGATATGCGAAAAACAATGTCGCGACGAGAATGGCTTCAAAATGCACACGCAGTCCGAATCGCACGTCCGAAAAATGCTCCTTGTGGGCGAAGATCCCAAGAAATACATCAATGATTACAGCAACCAATTCCAGAAAGATTTCCTCCTCCTACTGCGCACATCCCACGGCGAGAAGAAGGTGCAACTAAATCACTTTTACCAAGAGTATATTCATAATAAGGAACATATACATATGAATTCTACGAAATGGCCGAGTCTGACGGAGTTTGCGAAATTTTTAGGGAGGGAGGGTATTTGTAGGGTGGAGGAGGATGATAAGGGTGTGCATGTTGCTTGGATTGATAATAGTCCAGAGGCTCTGAGGAGGAGTGATGCGATTAGGAAAAAGGAGAGACAGGATAAAGGTGATGAGGAGAGAGAGCAGATGGCAATAAGAGCGCAGGTCAAGAGGGCGAAGTTAGATGCTGAGGGGAGGGGTGGCGAGGAAGAAGTTGATGAGGCCGAAAGGGAATTAAAAAGAGAGGATGGGGAGAAGATTAAACTCAGTTTCGGAGCGAAACCTGTTTCTGCGAAAGCAGAATTGTCACCTACTCTAGCAGTTGATTCAAAAATAGAACCCTCGACATCACCGAAAGAAGGAACGGAACGGGTCGAGTCAACATTAAATACAACGGACTCGAAAGAAGCGCCTACCACTGAACCAGCACCACCTGCCCCAGCAAAGGTTTCTATGAAAATGGGATTTTCAAGTAAACCTAAGAATGTGTTCGCAGCAGCAAAGAAGAATGCGCTGGGCGGGAAAAAGGCTAGTTTCATCGAACAACCAAAGAAGATGAGCGAGGCAGAACGAATTATGAAGGAAGAAATGGCAAAGAAAAGAGGACCCTCGGGATTTGGAGGACCTGCTCAGAAGAAGCAGAAATTCTAGGGTGTTTAAATATGGATTCCACATGTTATGGCGTTGTGGTGGTTTGGAATTTCTGCATTGCATAGCGCGGAGGGTATGGATATAGGCGTCACTTTAAAAGATACCACTTCATGTATAAATGTAAAAATTATTCAAATTCGGAGACACTTGACTCCTAGAACTCCTCCCGTTATGCGCCCGTTTTGTTTTGGTGAAATATAACAATCCTCCCATGTTGTAGAATTGCGAGCTCCCATGATTCAACTGCCCATGGTGTTTCCCACATTCCCCTCCCCAACCACCTCCGAATCTCCTTTCATCATACACAATCCTCTAATCAGCTTCCGTAGCAGTTCCATCTCTCCTACTTCATATTAGCGCCTCCTCTTTGCGCGAAATCCAGGACAACTTACGGAATATACCTAATCCTCGCCTCCTCCTCCATAACAGCAATCACCTCATCCGGCAGTGTCCCACTAACTTTCGTAGCATAAACGCCCTTCACATAACCATCCAAACGCTGCCACTTCGCAACCCAGCTCTTACTTGGATCAGCGAGCGATATAAGGCCCTCGAAGACTTGGGATGTGCAATCGAAGAGTGTTTCGGAGGATCCTTGGATGTGGAGGAATTCTTCGCAGTTGGGGCATCCTTCTTTGAGGAATCGCTGGGAGGTTTGTTAGCTGGTGAGTAGAGAGGAGGGGTGGGGAGATGTACGTTTTGGGTCATTACTATTGAGCAGACCATACATGCTCTGAGTTGACGGTGTTGACCTGCTGGGACGAAATTTTCCGCCATTTTGAGAGGATGTTGTTTGTTAAAATTCGTAGAAAGGCAGGTTCAAGAGATCTTTGTGGTGACGAGGTCCTGTAATTTGTTTTGGGAATGAGGCTCTTTGACAAGGCTGAGAGGCTCTTGGTTCATGTCATGATATACGGCTGCCTTAGGCAGAAACTCGGGCATGAAGTTTTATATCGTTCCCGTCATTACTAAATTTAATTGTATGGTGAAGTTGTTTCAAGGCTATTCTACACTGATAACCCAATCAAGGTTTGAATACGTGTGATTTCTTTTACCTTTAACAGATCAACCCGTAAGTTATAACTCTCAAACTTTATCTATTTCATGTGACTAAAAGCAAGCCAATCCAGTTTCCTTAGACAGCTTTGTACAAGTCTTGAACCCTAAAATCATACAGTGTTCTTTGAACATTCTAAACTTAAAAACCTACAGCCTCCCTAACAAGCGCCATCGTCTCCTCTGCACTTTCCCTAGCTCTCCTCCCCCCTTCCTTTGCAACAAAATCCAGATACCTCCCCCCATCTTCCTCCATAACCCTCTCATACTTCTCTCTCACACCTCCCAGTCTCTCCGTAACACTCTCTATACACCTCTCCTTCAAAACCTTCAATCCCTGTCCCTCAATCATCCCCGCAAGCGTCTCCGCGCTTCTCCTTTCAGAATCACAGTAAGACCATAAATTCAACAGGTTAAAAACACCTAATCTCTCCGGGTCATAGGTTACAGAATTTTTCGAATCAGTAACGGCACCCATAATTTTCTGTTGGATTTCGAGGGGGGTATCAGTAATTAGGATGCGTGAGAGCGGGTTAGTGGCTGATTTGGACATTTTTTGGGTGGGTGTTGTGAGGGACATTATTCTTTTTGCTGGGGAAAGAATGGTATTTGGTTCCACGAGGTGAGGACCGTAGGCGTGGTTGAAGTTTGTTACGCATTCTCGGGCAAATTCCAGATGTTGACTTTGGTCTTCTCCGACTGGGACGTGTGTTGCTCTGGATATCCAATTAGTAATTACCCTCCAATTTAAAGAGCATGGAGTCATACCGATGAACGAGAATATCAGCAGCCTGTAAGACTGGATAAGAAAATAATCCAAGTTTAAGCTTCGATTTACTCCTCTCATCTAATGGTGACACATTTTCATCTAACGAAAGTTTGCTCTACAATCAAGAATCAGTAAATGGGGTTCAAGAGTGGCTCATTGGAAACTTACCTTCCACTGTGTCATCCGAGAAAGATATCCCATACTAGCAGTACAACTCAAAATCCACATCAACTCGGAATGAGCACTAACCTATTAGATAGTAATTAGCAATGTCTTCAAATTTCATCTCATAACCACCCACCCCGTTCATAACCTGCTACCCCCGGACCCCCCCTCCGAGCCTTCATCAATAAAAAATAAATAATAAACTCACACTACTCTGAAAAAACAACACACTCCTCTCAGGATCCAACCCCACAGCCACAAGCATAGCCAAACTAATCCTCTTACACCTTCTCAACGTCTCCGGATCCTGAGGCACAGTAATAGCATGTAAATCCACAATGGAATACAGTAATTTAGTATCTTTAGCGGCATTATCCTGCAAGGCGACCCAGTTTTGAAGAGCGCCGAGGTAATTGCCTATGTGTGGAATACCGGTTGGTTGGATGCCCGAGAAGATTGTTTGGGGGGTGGTGGTGGCATGATTTGAGGTTGGGGGGATAGAGGTGGAATATAATTTGAGGTGTGAGGACTTCGGTGAGGGGAAGGACTTGGAAAGACATCGTTTTATTAGGGGGCGGGTGGATTGCATTTTGGTGTTGAAATGGTACGATTGAGATGGGACATCGAAATGTGAGATTGAGAACACGCGAAATTTCACGAACACACGTGATGCAATTGGTGAGACGATTAGTTTCGATATTTGAGAAGAGAGGGACTCTTGAGGCCTCCGGGAAGAACCTGTAATATCAAAGTTACTAGGTGATTGTACTATGTACGATCGTAGGGAATCTTGCTGGGCCCTTTTACTCCTCGAGAGATTAAAAATTCATTGAAATGACGAACTCGGATGTGCTCTTCTAGTGAGTAAATCAAAGCACTGGGCCAATCCAAGATTGAGTAATTCGTCTATTTTGTTTACAAAAGTCCCATATCGTTACAGGAATATACACAGCCCTCCAACCCCAAATTGTACATGCTGAACCTTTCCCATCCCAGATTTTGCTACACAATATTTCCGACTCTTATAATCGCGGAGGAGGTTGCTTGGTTTGCTTGGTCATAGGAGCATTTCCATGGCTAGCAGCCCTGAAGTTCTCGGTATTGACATGTTCAATAATCTCCTCAGGACTCAACTTCTTGCCTTTCCCTTTGACTGTAGGAACACCAATCTGATCCCAAGTCCTTTCAAGTGTATCCTTCATCTTCTCCATCTCAATATCCATATTCTTCCCAACACCTATTAAAATCCAACAATTAGTCCTTCCCTCTCAAATCCCAAACTCCAAAAAGCCAGAACCAGAGGAAAATAGAGGAGAACATACCCAACTTTGCAAACTCAAAAATATTAGCCTTCATACCAATCCCATAATACGCATGCTTCTTCAAAAACGCCAGCCACAACTCCACCGTCTCCGGATGCCCATCCTTGATCTGTATCAACCTCCTCACAGTCCTTCTTTCAAAATTCTCCTGACTCTTCTTAAACACGAAACTCGCCCTGGGAACTGTCCATCTCTCCGTAATCCTTGGTAACGGCACAGGCCCTGAAGCCGCAAGCCCAAGATAATAAGCTGCTCGGAGGGCGAAATCGGAAAAGAATTCGAGATTTCGGACGCTGTAGGAGCGTAGTTGGAGGTCGCAAGAGGGAACACCATATTCGGCTTGTCGACGGAGGGGACGGAGGTAGACTGCTTGGACGGCGCGGGGAAGTCGAGGGGGGTCTGGGAGAGCATCGGAGACTGGCGTGTCGATTGTGAGGGTTTGTGGTGGTTGTGGGCTGGGAGTTTGTTAGAGAGGTTGACGGAGTAGGGGCTATTGGACGTACGAGGGGGTCGCATTCTCGACTGCAGGCGAGGAAGTACTGCTATATCGTTAATAACCTGATATCCAATTGGAATTTGTGTTGCCCATACCTTTCACTATAATTTCGAGAGAAAGTAGGCCGTTGGGAGTTGGCACATTGCTGTGCTCTCATGTGGTGGACAGCTGGTACGAGGGGTTTTGATGGCTGCAATTAATTAGCAAACGGGGATTGAGTGGTATCAATGGGAAGTTAAATACATACTCCCACAGACCGAGTAAGGAGACGCCATGGCAGACGTATGGGAGTTGATGAGGCCATCTTGAATGTGTTGCTGGTTGGGTGGTTCTCATCTGCTTCCAAAATATATTTCAGAGATTCCCGAGGTTGTACACTTATAGCGGCGTTGCATACTTCAACCTCACATTTCACCAAACCACACAATTTTGGGTCTCTTTCTAGCACATTAACTTATCCATGAAACCTCTGAACCAAGATCGTTTATTAGGCTAATAAAGAGGGATTGGCTTTGAAAATCATAAGAACACATACCAAATAACAAAGCAGATCATCAGCAGATAATCATATGAGCTACTTCCAAGTAACAGCACCTATGAGTTAGCTTTCCCCTCCTTTTTCACTTCTGTCTGTATGCACACATCTTATATCATATATCATACAAGGAAATCTCTTTTCAAATCCTGAACTTGAACGCACCACAAAATATGTCTTATCAAGAATAAGTTGTACACTATTCAAACAACCACAGTCACCATCTACGAACAGAAATCAACTCTCCAAACCCTACTTCCCTACATTAATTGTCCTTGATTGAAAATATCTTGGTAAGTCCTTTCCCTTTCTCGATTCTTGCAGTACTCTGTTCAAACAATAACAGTCATCAGTCCCCAAAATACAAACAGAACCCAGTCCTCAAGAATCAAAACGCTCTTTCCCATAAAAATAAAACTTTTGTGAATGAATCTACAGTTCCCACCTACAGCCTCCAACTACAGTACAACACCAGATCCAAACCATATCTCACCTCTCACTAACTCCCCCCAGTAATTCCACCACACCTGTGAATCACTCAAATCTCCAAAATCCACCTACCACCAACCACCACAAATCCTCAGTCTCATCCCCCCCAAAATCACAAACAAACAAAAATATTCACCTAAACCTATCCATAACAACCCATCTTATCTCAATCTCAGCACCACCTCCCCAATTACGGAACATCAGACTACAAAGAGACAAACCAACCAGTCACCAGTAAAATAACAACCAGTAAAACAGCACTCAGTGTCATCTAATCACTCCCCAACTCTCCCCCCTCAATAGCCCCAAATCAAATCACAAAAGTCGGAGTACCATTAACCCGACCCTTACACAAATTTCTTCTCAAAACAAATCAAGGCAACTCACTCTCCTCCGAATCTGAAATCCTTTAACTACAAATTCTCTACTATCTACCTCAACATAAGAAATACAGGAGATAGATACTAAGACACACAAAGCACAAATCACAAATCACAAAGCAAAAATCAAAAGAGATTGGAATATTCACAGCTAACCTCTCCTCCTCCTCCTCATCACCTGGTCCGATAACCAAAAATGTCAACCTCAACGCCATCACCCTCCTCCATCCACCAAAAAGCTCAAGCAACAGCATCACAAATCCAACGAAAGATATACACCAACCTCGACACCCGAGCTAGTCCCAATACCAGTCCCAGCCTCAGACCAGATAAAGTCCCACGTATCGCAATCATAGCAGGCTCCGGCCTCGCGGTCCTCGCGGGAACATTGGAGAATAAAATTGAGATTCCTTATGCGGAGTTAGATGGGTTTCCTGTTGGTGTTAGTAAGTTATTTTTCTTCTTTTTCTTCTATTTGAAGGGAATGTTGAGGGGTGTTTGAGGGGATAGAGGGGAAGGAGAGTGTTAAATATCAAACCCAAACCTCAAGAACCAACAAGCTAACACAAACACTCCCCCCTCCACAGCATCCGGCCACGCCTCAACCCTCATCTACGGCACAATAAAAGATACAACTACACCCGTCCTCTTAATGAATGGTCGAGCACAGTAAGTCATCATTTCCTTACTTATCTCATCCTACCTCATCCCACCCCATCCCTTCACTAGCAGCATAAAGAATAACCTTTCAACAACCCATACCCTCTCACCCATAACCTCTCCCCTAAAAGAGAACATACATATGAACAAACCAAAATCAATATCAATATCAAAATGAAAAAGAAAATCAAGAAGAGAAAAATTTAACCCAACGACGAAAAGAATTCTAATGGAATGGTAGTTACTACGAAGGCCACACCCACCAAGAAACCACCTTCCCCATTCGCGTTCTGAGAGTATTAGGTGTCGAGATTTGTATTGGTGAGTAATATACTCCCTAGTCATCCCTCACTGCATCCCCTAGCATCATCCCTCTCACCAGACTCACCCAAAGCAAAAGAAAAACGAGAAACAAAAACAAGAAAACTAACCCCACCAAAAACACAGTCACAAACGCAGCAGGAAGTTTAAACAAGTCCTACAGCGTAGGAGACATAGTAATAATAAACGACGTGAGTACCATCACTTCAACCCCCCCATCTCGCCCCCCAAAAAAGAAATAGTAAAAACGGGGGACTTGAAATCTTTAATTGAATTGAAAATTTGATTTTTCTTCTAAACTAACAAACCAAAAAATAGCACATCAACCTCGCCAGCCTCGCAGGTCTAACCCCCCTCCGCGGTCCCAACATCGACGAGTTCGGCCCCCGATTCCTGGCCCTCTCGGATGCCTATGATCTCGATCTCCGCCGCAAAGCCCACTTGGCATGGGCGAGATGTGGTCAGTCCCAGAGGTTGGAGGAGGGTGTGTATACGTTTGCTGCTGGTCCTTGGTAAGTTTCTCTTTTCTCGTCCACGATACTGTCTCTTTTTGGATACCAGGATCTAGCAATGAAAGCTTCCCATTTCAGGACTTGGCTAACCTACTAGTTACGAAACTCGGGCCGAGACACGGATGCTCTCTATGCTGGGAGGCGACTTGGTAGGAATGTCTACCGTACCAGAAGTTATTGTAGCAAGACACTCTGGGATGAGAGTATTTGGAGTCAGCATTGTGACGAATACTGCTCTCCATGACCCACCTCCATTGGGAAGTGACCCTGATGTTCTAACCCACATTTCCAACAAAGCTATGGAAGTTGGTGGTGTGAATCACGCAGAAGTTCTGGAAGCTACTCGAACTGTGGCAGATGATGTAAAGGTATGTCCTTGCTCTTCTTGTACCAAGTCATGCCATGCTAATGATAGCAGGATTTGATTGTAGAGCTCGTCAAAGTAATCAACTCGGACAACTGATTTGTATCCTGATGATCATGAATTCGATGTTGTGCGTCGTGTATGGATTTTGGATAAGACAAGATAATAGATCTGATAGTAATCAAACCACTTTCTTGCCTCTTCTGAGTTCTCGCATCTTTTTGTAGTGAGCCTTTTTTCCACTTGTTTTCGCTTCTTGGATCTCATTGTATTTGGACTTGAAGCGTTGAGTGGTCTGCTCGCGTTGAAGGGTTTCTTCCACCAAGGTTCGTTTCCTATCCTTGTTGGAGAGTCTGGAACTGAAGTATTCTGTTGGCCCTTCGATAATGGTACCGACTTGTGAATATTCGGGTACTTGTGGTTTGGATGCTTCCTTCTTGTAATGACGCTTAGGATCGAGAACGGATCTCATACGGAGCAATTGAAGATCGCGTTTGAGTTCTGGGGTGAGAACGGTCTTTGGCAGATTGTACCAGTCTGCACCGGCAGTAGATTTCGCAGTCTATACACACAATTAGTCTCTGTCTGAAGAATGTATTCAATTGCAGAAATAAAAGTGTTGGTGTCTTCTCAGTGTAACTATGAAAATAAGAAATCATTATGTGCAGGGTGGTACCCAAGACGGGACCAGATCCCGCGTCAAGAATTTTGGATATTTTCCTCATCGAAGAAAAGAATAGATAGAAAAAAGTAGCGGTAGTAGCTTACCTTTTCAGCCTTTGCCTTGACCATGATGGGGTCTTCCACAATCCTGATGCCATTCGCAAGTTTTCTGTCTTCCGCCTTGACCAGCATAGAAGGGTCGATTTGGGCACCTTGCTTGGTCTTTTGTATGTATGAATTGATGGGACTATCCGAGGTAATCTTGGGAAGTCTGATGCGCAGCTTCATTAGTAAAAGGTCGCGCGACATGGAGGGGTCGGTTGGGACTGCGACATACCTTGGGAGAGTTGCCAACGAGGTCTCTTGGGCACCTTTGCCTTTGGCTGCCCTCAACCTCTGCTCAGCATCCTTGAGCAATTGCTGGAGCTGCTCGTCGGAAAGATCAACGTCGGCCATGATTGAGTTGAAGTTTTGAAGCTCGACTTTTCTTTGCTGCACAAAAATTTCAACAAGCGGAAAGATTTTAGCGGGAGAGCTAGTTGAGCTAGTCCCAGGTAGGATTAGCGTGGAAGTCTTGAAGCCTCAGGATTGAGAAGAAGTCGGTAAGGCGGCAGTGAGTATTAACCTGCCCTCCACTACCTGACTTATTTGTTCGACTGGTATGATGATAGAAGTTGACTATTCTACTGTCCAGGTCAATAGTCTTGGATTCTTCTAATTGTTCAATCAAATCTACTTGGATTTTCCAGAAAGTTGGTAATGAGGGCTGGTATAAATATATTTACTGCCACTTTTAGCTTTGGTTGACTAAAAGCAGGCCTTAAAGTACTCCAGCCTAGTCATTCTCTAGCAAAAGTGTTGAAGTTGTCCTAATCGTTTCCTCGTCTTCGTGTAATAATTTCCAAGGCCTCTGATTTCCTCTACAGTTCAAGTCCAGATTATTCTTGTCATATCCAGAGCGAAGTAGAAATATCCCCAAGCGAGTACTAACTGAGCGCCGCCTTCTCCACCAAAAGCGTCCGGACAGTCAGTCACAAAGTCGGTCAAGACGTAGAAAAGAAAAAGAAGAATCTATTTCCAGAAAATATCGTATTAGCAAAGAAATACGGAAGCAAACATCTCGAAAGACGCCAAACGATGACGATGTCGGAGGGCTTCGCCCATGTTTTACAAGGAATACCACTTTCACCGCTTCATTTTTACGATTGGCTGAGGATGAATTGTGAGATGGCATTGGGCACTGATGGAAGGCTTCGGCTTCACTCCCACCACCACCAGGACTACGGGTTTTCCCCCAACTCAGCCTTGTTATGTGGGAGAGATACGAGTAGCGTGGGATGTGGGATGATGCGTGAAGACAGACAGAGGAGGAGATGATGCTTAACATGTTGGGCCCTGCAAAGTGCAGCAAAGTCAAGGTAGGTGGCTTTTCAAGAAAGCCAACGCATACACCCACACACACATGAAGGATGAGATACCGAGAGATGCACGAGAAAGCTGCCCAATGTGAGGAATTTGCTTCTGGACTAGATCAGACAGACATGGGAGACATGGTAGACATGGTAGACAGACATGCGTGGTTTGATGGACATATAAGCATCAGCCGCTTCCACGAATCGAGTGGTGCTAGTAACATTCTTTCTTTATCCATACTTGTATATGTTGAGTGAATACTTGTAGGTGTACTGTACTTGTACTTTCCCCTCATTAGTTGCCCTCTGTCGCCTCCCCTCCATTTCACTCGTACACACATACAACCTGGAATACA
The DNA here is from genome assembly GCA_001399465.1 of Hymenoscyphus scutula. NCBI lineage: Eukaryota > Fungi > Ascomycota > Leotiomycetes > Helotiales > Helotiaceae > Hymenoscyphus > Hymenoscyphus scutula. The sequence continues at coordinate 144,838 of LKTO01000022.1, forward strand.
CACACAACCCATCAGGAACAGGAACAGGAACTGGAACCAGACCAGAACTGGAGACAAGGCAACCCAATCCCCACGTCGTATCATCGTGTACCATCGTGTATCATCCTCCCTTTCTTCCCATAGGACGGTAATTCCAGGTAGTGCTCACCACTTGATTTGACTCGCTTTCTCACCCAGTCAGTCGCCGCCGCCGCCGCAAATCCTCTGGAACCAACCGAAACCCTTTCACCAAGTCGACCTTGTTCCGCAGCAGCAACGAGGCAACCAAGCAACCCAACCATCAAAGCTTCCCTTCACCAACCAATCACACCAACCAATTCGTTGCGACTGTCAACAATCGCGAGAACCTCATCCACGTCGCGCAAGCACCTGGAAGTGTGCGACAACCTCACTTTCTTGCCCGTCGCATTCTGCTGCACCTTCGGCTACATCTCTACTGGACGATACTGTATCTTCCCGGACGGTCAGCTTCCGCCACCTGTGCTGAACCGTGACGGTGTGAAAGCAGAGCAAACAGAGCACCTGGCCGTGCCTGTCCCGTCCTGTCCTGTCCTGTGCCTCCAACAATCCCAAGTCGAAAGAGCAAAGACTCGACCGACCTGGACTCGACCATCGCATCCGGCGACTGGATTCATTGGATAGATATCCTTCTCATATCCCATCCCATCTCCTGCGACCGACATCTCCCTCGCGCAACCTCATCTCATCACTGAACCAAAAGTGAACATGGATCCCCAGAACCCACCAGCTTCGTCCCACGGTCAACCAGGCCAACGCGCACAGCCGGTCTATGATACCAATCATGGAGGCCATTATGGTAAGTTTCCGACTCCTCCACCATCCTATGAAAACAAACAGATTCCCCCTCTTGTGTCTCGTCGAGAATTCATTGGCTAATGACGGCTTCTTGCGACAGGTGCCAGTGCTGCTGTACGTTCTCACCCAAATGGCTTCGCGCATCGCGCATGCCATGCCATCGCATACCGATGCATCATGCTTCCATCGACTGACTTTGATTTATCTAGCTCGCCTCTCAGGGCTATGCCCCCGTCGCCGAGTTTTATACAGGTGCCTGGGCCAATGTAGGAATTTTTTTGTTGCTTTTTGAGGAGCGGGTCACTGATGAGGGGTATAGGTCAACCAAGGTCTTCACGGCAACTACAAGGACATTCTCACGACGTATTGGCAACACATAATCTCCCACCTGGAAAGTGAGACGCACGACTACAAGCTTCATCAACTTCCACTGGCACGAATTAAAAAGGTCATGAAGGCCGACCCAGATGTCAAGATGATCTCGGCAGAGGCACCCATATTATTTGCAAAGGGTTGCGACATCTTCATCACCGAACTCACCATGCGCGCATGGATTCACGCCGAGGAGAACAAGCGTCGAACACTGCAGAGATCGGACATCGCATCCGCGTTGGCTAAATCTGACATGTTTGATTTCTTAATCGACATCGTACCCCGCGAAGAGGCAGCTCAACACGCAAAGAGAGCCCCAGGAGGAGCTGCCCCACCACAAGGAGGAGTCCCAGGACAACCAGGCGGAGCTCAACTACCTCCTCAGTTACCTCCCCAACAACAACCTCATAACCAACCCCAACACATGCCGCAACCACCTAGTTACATGCCCGCTACTGGTATTCCCGAGCAAGAGTTTCATCCCCAACCCGTCTATGGACAACCAAACCCAGCAGCTACCTATGGAGCACCGCCTCAGGGAATGTATGGGAATGAGATGGATCCAATCTATGGTTATACCGGAATGGGACAACCTCAACAAGTAAGCCTTAATTCTTCTTCATCCTCATACTGAGAAAAATGGTCATATATGCCCAAATCCCCGTCATCATATCTCCCCATCAACTCGTGTAGAAAATATTCTAACCTTAACCGAGCAGAACATGTATCAAGTCCAACAACAACGACCCCACGATCCATCTGTAGGTCATGACGCAGGTCACAACTATCCCCGAAACGACGGAGGAGATGCCGATGCTGATGCGGAGGGTGAGCGCGATTACGAGGTTGGTTAAATTTGCTGAATCTGAAGCTTTGGAGATGGAGGGGGGTAGATGGAGGAGGGAAAGGATGGAGAAGATGTGGGTGAAGATAGGGGTGGATGGATGGAGAAGGTGTGGGTGAAGTGGGTGGTAGATGATATCTTTTGTGCCTCTCTTTTTTATTATCATTTGGAGTTTTTAGTGTTTTTTTTTTGTGGAAGGGTAAATCGAGTACCCCCCTTAGCCGGAAATTCTTTTGTGTTGGCGCTTTTTTGGATCGCTATGGTATGGTACATGAACATGAATATGGCAGAAGGGATGATGATGGGGAATAAAATTTATGGTAAAAGTCCCTGGGGGTTCTTTAGTTTTCTTCTTCTTAAGAGTGATGTGGATATAGCAATCAAGCATGAAAACGACAGAATTCCCTTGCAAGCCCACTTACCTTCTCCGAACTTGGATTTTAAACTAGACTATAACTATATGGATTTTTGCAAATTAATTGGCTTTAGTTGATAGGATGGGATGTGATGAATTTCATTTGGGAGGGGAGATGATAGTAGGGTTAGGGTTTAGGAGTGGATGGGATCCGTATATACCTAAAAAAGTAAAAAAGTGAATTTGCTTTGATTTGTTGGTGTTGGAACAAGAGTAGGTAAGGTAAGTAAGTTATTTTAGCGCGGATGATGGATGATGGATGGGGTGGGGTGGTTTTTGTTATGTTCTTTTTTTTTTAGTTTTTTTTTTTAAGGATCAGTGTGAGCAAAGATTAATCAAGAATCAGATTAATAATCCGATTAACGTGATTAGATTAGATTAGAGTATGATTAACGAGTCTCTTGATTAGATTAGATTAATTGATATTGATTAATCAGAATAACTAATGATTAACTAATGATTAATACTCTATAATAATCTAGTTTTCGTTGTCTCTCCTTTCCCCTTCTCTTCCTTCCTTTTTCCCTCTCTCTTCTATAAAGCCTCTCTTAGTTATAGTCTTATAAGGGCACTTTATAGGTAGTATTGAAATTCTACTTCTTAGATAAATAAGCATTGCTCCGATACCATCCCGAGGCACGGCCCGGCCCGGTCACATAAGTACATTAATCATTAATTAATTATTAATCTGATTAACGTTGATTAGATTAGATTAGCTTATGATTAATGCCTGAATCCCTTGATTAGATTAGATTAATGGCCTATTAATCTAATCTAATCTAATCATTTCTCACACTGTTTAGGATTAGGAGTTTGGGCTTTTTGGATTTTGGGATTTGGATTTTGGGATTTATGTAGTAGTAATTAATGAGCGGAGTGGAGAGAAGAGAAGAGGTAGTATAGACGGCTCGCTCGGGGAGCTCCACCTAGGAGACCTTGGGTTTAGTATCGGGAAGGAATTAATTCCCTTGACTTCTTTTATACTATACAGCTACGTCTTTAAAGTCATAGAATAAAATAGAATAGAATAGGATAAAATAAATTAGAATATAGTTCTTTTTACACTAGCTCTTAGCCTTTATAATAATATATTACTATGACTACTGTAACTACTATAGTTTATATATAGACTACTCGGTATATATATCTTAAATAGTACTTAAGACTTACTCTACTATATTTAACTTATTAAGCTTACTACTTATACTCTACTCTACTCTACTGAAGTAGTTAAGTAGTTAAGTAGTTAGAGAGAGATAAGTACGAGATGATTTAGGAAATTAGAAATCTGGGAATTTAAAATTTGATTTTCTTGTTTTGATTTTTTTTGGCTTTAGTATAGTTTTGTTTATATTACTCTCAGGACTCGGTTACGTCGACTGCTTCATTGTGTCGCGGATACAAGTACATTTTACATCCCTCTAAACTCTAACTCCTCCTTATTAATTTCACTCCATACCTCAACTCTTTATACCTCATTCTCCATACTCGTTGACCGGATCACCTCATCCCGAATCGAGAGGAGAAATTGGCTAAGCGGTCGTTGGTTGTTATTGTGGGGCTTGTTATTGAGTGGGTGAGTCTGTTGGAAGAGGTCAGTGGGAGGTTTTTGGTTGGGGTGTTTTGGTTTCGGGTTTTGGGTTTTGTGTGAGGGGTAAGGAGGGAGATCTTCCTCAAAACCTTAACCCCCCCTAAAAAACCAATAAGAAATAAAAAAACAATAAAACATACTTCTCCAACAACACCGGTCCATTCAGCGCATCCACGCGTCCAAACTTCCGATTCCGAATCGACGCATCATAATACTCATCCGGATTCTCCGTCTGCATCAGCGCAACCGTTTGCTGCAGTTCATCCAGGTTTTCCTTCAAAATAAAGGAGTTCTCCAGGGTATCGATGAAGGCGGAGAGGAAGGCCACGTCTTTTGAGAGGGCGGCGACGCCGTTGGGGTTGATCTTTTTTATGGAGGGGGAGAGGGGGAGTTTCTTTTTAACAGGTTAGGATGGGGAGGAGGAAAAAGGGGAATGTGAATTGACGTACAAGGATTTCACTCGCTATGTGGGAGAGAGCGTCAAAGTAGATTAGTTCTTTGATCTCTCGCGGGAGACCGAGGAGGGTGGAGGACATGATGTTTTCGAGGTAGTTGGTGAGGGTTTGCATGTACCCACTCGGTTCGCTGATTAGAGTTGGTGCCATCCTATTTTCCTTCGTTAGCATTCTGTTTCCCATTCCCCCTATTCTTCCATCGTTCGACCTCCTGTCTGGCCCAACTTGCTCTTCTCGTCGCTCTTCCGAATTCTTTCGAGTTATTTCGTTCACACGCGTTTTGGCATCCTTCCACCGACGCCCTATAAAATCCCCGTAAAATAGAATAATAAAAGAATCAACATACCAATCATACTCAGCCGTCTCCACCAAATCATCAATCTTCGAATTAACCAACTCAAAAATCCGCTTCTCAGCCGTCTTCTTATTACTCCTAAACTCCTCCGTCGCATCCAGCACAATCGGCCCACCCGCTGAAGTAGAGGAACGCGCCGCGATGAGCAGTAGTTCTAGTTCTCTGCAGGCAATCTCGAAGTGTTCGAGGTTGATGAGAATTTGAACTATTTGACCGAGGTATTGCGAGTTTAAGCGCTCGACTAGGGATTTGCAGACTTTTTGGGAGAGGAGTTCGTCGAGGGACTGGGTGGGATGTTAGTAAGGGCGATTAACTAGGGAGGGCTAAAAAGAGTGGTGGGGGGTTACTTTTTTGAGTGTTTCGTCTATTACGTTTGGTTGGCGGAAATGGTCGTCTGAGAAAAAGTAGAATTGGTTTAGGAAGTTGCGGATATCGATGCAGCATAGGGGATACATCTGAGAAAATGGAAGAACGCAGGGGAATCTGACATGGGGTTAGCAAATGCAATGGGCACGGAGTAGAGTGCACTAACATGAGCTCTTCTCTTGATTTCTCCGGTGTAAACCAACTAACGTTGACCACTTTATCATACTCATCCATGTTATCGATGGGCATTGGCATGTAGTCGTCGCTGGAGACAATCTGGAATAGTCAGCACAGATACAGAGTCAGAAGGGATTTTTGCATACCTCTTGGAAATCGTCACTAAATCTCTTCTTAAGTAGTTCAGCATACTTCTCGAACAGCTTCAGTAGGAAGTTGTCCAGAGCGGTAACTGAGTATTGCCATCCCTTGGGAATGAATCAGCGAATTACCTCCTGTAGTCGAAGTAGCAAACTTACATCCATAGTCTGAATAAACAAGGCTATAACTCCCTTGATTTTCAACAAGACCTCGGCGTTATCGACCGTATCCAGTGCTTTCGTAATAAGTTTGATGGTTGTACTGCACATGGAATCCCAGAGTTCGTCAACCTGCATAAATGAGTAAAGGAATAGTTCTTGATTCAACTCTGCAACTTACATCAACAGGCGAACGCAGATTATGGGCTTTCCTCATCGTCGCTTTCTCAATTATCGCAAATCCGGCAATGCCTTCTAATAAACTGCTTAAACTACTCTCGTCATCTTCCAGAAGATTGACCATTGTTGGCAATAACAATTCCTTTTGTTGCCTTCTTGTAGCTGCGTAATCCGCCCTGAACTTATCAATCTGTCCAAGTGCTTCATGGATATGTAAACACTCGAACAACGGCGTAAAGTCAACTTGTAATTCCTCATTATCCAAAACATCATACTCATCACTCTCATCAAAAACCAATTCAATAGCAGAATTAAGTTTGAAGTTTGCCAAGTACGGATTCCCCTCCATCCGTTCCTTCTGCCTCGTCCTCCGTATCTCAGTATGATAGAACGCAACCTCGCCCAAGAATTGAGACGTCTCTCTAATCCGGTACAACCATGTATTCAGGTCACTCATCACCGCTTCGGAAATGGCTTTCTGCGAGGAGGGAATAGATTTCTGTATTATATCCGCGAGCTTGTGCTGAGTCGCATATTTATTCTGGATCGTCGGGATCAAATGTTCATTCTGCAAATCGGCCAACGCCTTCAAAGCCCCGTAGTACTTCTTCTTCCGTATCAAATCGTGCGCCTGATTCACGGCATGCAAGACCTTCAGCGAATCCTGCAAGGCTTCAGAAGCCTCGGCGATATTCTGTCGTATGGCTTTGGTGTCTACCAGGGCGCCCTTTTGCGCGGCTAGCTTCTCGGTGCTGGATTGGATGGATTGGTTGAGCTTCAGGATTTCCGAGGTGAGTTCCATGGTTCCCTCGCGCACTTTTTGGAGCTGGTTTACGGAGGAGAGGAATTCGTCGTGTTTGGTCATGCCGACTCGTTCGATGTCTGCCTCGCGGGCTTCTGCGTATTGCGACAAGCTCTGCATGAGCCCCGCCGTTCGACCGGAGTTGGTGGCATCTTTGAGGGCGGGGATTAGTTGATCGAGGTAGTCGTTGTCTGAGGAGGAGAGAATTATCTGGGAATTGTTAGTTGGAAGCTTGGGATTCGGGTTTGGAGGGGGAGACTGGACCTGTTGCACTGCAACGTGGTAATCATCGTATTGGGGCGCCTTCCGGGGCATTTCGAGGGGGAATTGGGAGTTTAGAGAGTTGGAAGGAACATGGCATAAGCCTATGGAATATAAAATCCAGGGAGTTGCTATGCTGCTGTGGTTCTACTGCTGGTAATATCTTGAGGGTCATACTTGAGGTATTGTATCGGCTTTATATCGGGTGATCGCCGTATAGCTTCAACTTGGCTGTGTAACCGAAACCAACGTCTCAATTTCCCGTCTGTCGCCAACATCTTCTTTACTTTCAACCACAAAGGCAAGTAGACTATCCATTCATGATATAGGTAAATGGATTAACTGATCCCGTGTAGTTCTATGGTTACAGAATTCAACAGCAAGGTTGTGGGTGTTTGGGCTACATTTCAATGTACAATTGGATACTTCACCGGAGAACTTTGTGACAACAAGCCTTGGAGAAAGCAGAGTGATTGTGTAGAGAGGTTCAGCAGAATAAGAAATCTATTCTCAATTCTTCTAACTTTGTCTGACACCATGCTCTTCTTTATCTTAGGCCTTTTGACATGGTTTCCTGTGCTGGATCATTTTGACTGTGTATAGATATGATAGCCCAACTCTTCTAACAATATTTGCCAACGAAGGTGCCGAGAGAAAATGTACTTCCTGCGGGCGGATCTCATCTATATGAGGGATTTATTTCATCCTATATACAAGTTCTTATAAAGTTACAACGACCGTGACTCAGAGAATCTGAGCGCACGTGGGTCAGGTTGGCTGGTTGTACTATAAAAACCTCTTCCTCTGCCAGCTTGGTGCTTTCATATACTATCAACTACAATCTGCAGACTGACCTTCAAGTGTTACAGCCAGAGGCAAACAAAGAAGGAGTTGCATACCAGCGGGAAGAAGTCTTTGCTTTCATCTACATCTATCTATATTGGCTGAACGTCCAGCCTCTCCCGCTCACTGCAGTACACAATACTACAACTCCAAGTAGTGTCCAACAGCTTTAAGTGGTAATACCTCTTTATACAAAAGCCAGAGGTTGAACCCTCAGATCGGAGGGTGTGCTCAAAGTTGAGAAGATAAATTACGATTCGAAGTGTCCTGCGTTCATCACCTTCATTTCGTTGGTCTATATTTTAGCATCTTATACTACCAGAAAAGCACCGTACCTTGTTCTAGAGAGCAGTCTAGGCAGAATGCAATGTTCTCTAAGTAGGGAGGCTCATCTCTAGAGACCATTAAAGTTGGTGGTTTGATCAAGTTGAGATCGATTTTGAGGGCGAAGACGGGATGGCATGAAAGCGTATATGCGATGCTGTTTTTGAACTTGTTGGTTTGAGAATTGGGTTCCTGTTATAACATCAGCAAATTGTTTTGTTCCTTGTGCAATTCCAAGTGGCAGTGGTTGTTGAGAAGTTTCTTTGAATAGGCATAATGGTAATCTCTGTGTTGCAGGTGCAAGGATCGGCTTTTGAAAGCATTCTTTTCGATGATGAAAGTTGATTTGAGAGTTGTTTGCTCAATGATCTCTTCCATATAGTTGTGAGAAGGTTGTGACTTTCTCACAGTTCTTGAAAGAACCAACCATCTTGCTTTGCGCACCTTGATGGCTTGCTAGGCAGCAAGTGAATGGAAGCTCTGAAATATTTGCTAGTTGAAGATTTTGCAGAAGGGTTTTCTTAAAGTGCACACATTTTGGATATGTTTATTTTCTATATAACGTGTCTAAATACCTCTCTTTTGGTGATGCACCTTGCTACAGTCTTTTATATGCATCTGCAGTTGAAGCAACAATCAGTCTCATAACAGCATCTTTCTCTATATCTATAATATCTGCAGCAATATTTTCTTGACATCATCCTATTCGGCCCTTACTGGAAGGCGCTAGGTGGGGACAGGGGAGTGTTTTTTTTTAATCCCAAGGCGGTGATTGGTCGACGGAATGCTTGACGAGGAAAGAGCAACACGCTTTCAACACCAAAGCAAGTCGCGCGCTTCTTTCTCTCCTCCTCTCTTCCTCAACAACAGATCGCGCCTTCCTCTTGGAAAGAATCAACAAACCAAACGTATAAAGCCCATATTGGATCTTGGGCAGGTGCGACCACGACGGCTCACCACCAATACCTTTGGACTGTCTGTTTATTACCTCGCCCATTTCCTCCCCTCTTCTGCTTCTCCCTCTTCTTCCTCAACACCACGACAACCTCGAATCCCTCCATCACCACCCCGCTCTCTATCCATCCCTCACCTCTTTTTTTGTTCTGCGCATGCAGATTTAGTCGAGCATTGCCTCTGCCCTTGATCTTTGGATTCCATATCTGGTAAGTTCATCGCCCTTCTCTCCTTCTTCGTTTCTCGACGCCGCTGCAGCCTCAATTCCCCATCCCTTTTCTTCGTTGAGAGCTTGCGAGCATCACCCGCGAACCCTCATCTGTCGACAGACATTCTCCCCTCGCATATCCATCTATCGCTCATCCTACTTTCGCTATCCAGCATCGTGCGATCTGCTAATGCAACATCCTCCAGACGTTCATTATCCTTGGACGCACTTGATTGTGGCACATTTGGTACAGATCCATCAAACTTGGGACAGCATTGTAAGTTCCCCTTCACAACCCGGCAACCCGGCCAACCTTGCAACATCCACCTTTTCGACTTTGTCGATACCCTCCTTCCTCACCTCGCTATCCTCCTCATCTCTTTCTTCCCCCCTTTTAATTTCTCAACTCAAAACCAAGATGGTTTCTAACACTCGAAAACAGAACACTATGTTCTCCGCCAGCCCCCGCTCCTCGACGAGCAGCAATAGATCCTACGATGCAACCCCGGAGAGTAAGTTGACGGCATTCAGTCCCGAAGATCGTCAACCCAACTCCAAGTCAACTACCGCAAAGGTTGGAAGCACTCCTCTCAAGGCAGGTCACCATGATCCCTTCGTCACCGGAAAGCCAAAGCTCTCCGCCACGGCCATGGCATTCCAGCCCTTTGGCATCCCCTCTGCTCAACATGCAGCGAGCTCTTCTGCTGGTCGTGGCCGCAGTTTGTCAATGTCCCCACCCGCTACAGACTACTCCCAAAAGCAAAAATCCGCTGCCGCCGAGGCTGATCAGTATGGTACGTTCACGACGAACACTGGCGCTTCCCGATGCATGAAGGTACGCTCAATTTACGGGGCGGATGTTGAGGAGTTGGTTCAAGATTCATTGGCCGTAAGCTTTTCCTTCTTCCCAAATGCAATTGGCGCACCTCTGACATCACTTACAGAAACTCGCGGCAACAAAATGGAGACGTCAGGGTTCCCACCGAATGACGGTCATTGATACTGCTACCGCGTATATCAGAGAGTCAAATATTGCTGATGCTGCTCACATCTACACTGCACTAAAGGTCGATAATTTGGAGACATTGGAGATTTCTTACGTCACACCAGTCAATTGGTCACAGGTGAGCCTGCTTTACAGTCATTTCTTGTTTCAATCACTCATTTGACCTGTAGGCTGTTTCCCCCGATTCTTCTGCCCCATCCAACCACGAAGGAGAGGTCTTCTTGGAGGCTGTATATCCTGTTGATCGAGTTGCGAACAAACACGAGGTCGAAGAATCACTCCGCAAGTTGCTTTCAACTGAAGGACCACTATGCGCTTGGCAAAAGCTTCCCTCCCAACGACCTGGTGTTTACAATCTTCTGGCCGAGTTCTATGATTCCGCAATTGCTGCTCGAGCGATCAGCAGAGTTCAGGCGATGAATGAGAGTGTAAGTTTGCTTCCCTTTCCACACCCTCCCATTTTGTTGTGCAACCTATTTCGTAGAGTTTTGAATATTGTTTCAAGGAATTCGGAGGATTGAGCAATTAACTTTCTCATTCTTGCAAACCCCCGGGATGATATCCATAATCGTTCTAGGACAATTCCAAGCAATTACTGACTCTTTGCAGAAGGAACTCCCAGTTCAAATCACTGCACGACACCATAACCCTGATGTTAGCCTACCCGTCGATGTTCGCTCTGCCCCTGCAGTCACTCCAACTCGACAATCTACCGATAGAATCCATCGTTTGACCGAGTCCATGAGCAATCTTGCAATGGTACGAAGCCCTGTCGATCGTTCTAAGGCATACGTTACTCGAACCCCTGGCCCAGCCGACTCTTACCCTCCCAATGTCGCAATGAACCGCACTCCTGGCTCGGTTGACCGTTCGAATGCATATGGTGGCATGCACAGAACACCCGGGTCCGTCGATCGAAGCAATGCGTATGCGCCTGCCAGAACACCAGGCTCGGTCGATCGGTCCAATGCCTATGGTACTCAAGCCCAGGCAATGGCTAACGGATTGACGTACTTTCCGGCAAATACTGCTTTCGCTATGGCACAGGGTGTACCAGTAATGCTGGGTGGCCTGTACAACCCCTCTCCGTCCGCTCACACGATGCAGCCACAGATGATGACTCCTATCCATGGTTCAACGCCAATCACTGGAAATCTCGCAAATATGGCACATGGAATGTTTGCAAGTCCTCCAATGTATCCGTACACTGGTGGTGACCAAAGTGTGAGCCCTATTGCATTTGGACAACAAAACATGTGCTACAGCCCAGCTACACCAGTCAACTCGCGGGAACTGGGACCTTTCAATCGTTCTAGTGGACGTCGTCAAAATGCCGTCAAGGTTCCTCCACACGCTCGCCGCTCTCATCCCAACCCTGCCGCCGGTCAACACAATCATGTTGATATCGCGAGAATTCAGGATGGCATGGATGTTCGCACCACAGTAAGTCAAATCTGATCCCAGATCGATACATGAATACTGATTGAAACTAGGTTATGCTACGCAACATTCCAAACAAGGTTGACCAGGCTATGTTGAAGGGTATCGTTGATGAGTCGAGCTTTGGACGATACGACTTCATGTATCTCCGTATCGACTTTTCAAACAATTGCAAGTATGTATTTCCGATCCCCAACCCTTGCCACAAAGTTGCTAATTACTCTCCAGTGTTGGATACGCATTTATCAACTTTGTCGACCCTATTGATATTATTCAAGTAAGCATATATATACTCAGGGTGTTGGGGTCTGTTGCTAACACATCAACTCATCAAGTTCGTTGAAGCACGATCAAACCAAAAGTGGTAAGCGTTCTTCTGTCGAACTCTCAGAAAATTGGCACATGCTGACTTTGTACAAGGCACCGATTCAAGAGTGACAAGGTCGCCGAAGTTTCCTACGCAACTATCCAAGGCCGTGATTGCTTGATTCAAAAATTCCGCAATTCATCGGTCATGCTGGAGCCAACTCATTATCGACCAAAGGTAAGATCGTCGATTCTTGACAAACAAGCTCCGCTAATTCTCCCAGTTGTTCTTCACTCTCAACGACCCATTTGGTAGAGCAGGAGAGGAGGATGTCTTCCCAGGTTCTGATAATGCCTCGAAGTTGAAGCGTAGTTGCGAGAATGCCGAGCATGTTGGTAAGTTGCCAGTCGTTTAATTCCATGCATGGTTTTGGCTAATATTGCGAAGGCTTGTTTGCACCAAGTGCTGGTCAACATCTCCGAGATGAGCAACGCCGTCGACGTTCCCAATATGATCGTGGCACCAGCTTGGCTGAGCGTGAAGAGTTTGATTACGATGTTCTCGACACTTACGACAGTTCTCAAGGCTTTTTCCAATATCATTCTTGTAAGTCTCGATAAGAATCAATCTCCCTCTCTGGCGCAACTAACAATCCATAGATTGATTATGCCCGCCATTTTGACCTAAAAATCATATGCAACCATTATCGATGATTAATTGGGCATGGTCGCATACACCTGCAACCTTCTTATCGGTCACATCTTTCGATCAAGGTCTGGATTTACGAATCGAGGGCCACATTTGGAGGCGTGACTTTGAATCTTGCACCCACCTGGAAGGCTTCAAAACAAGTATACTTGCATCTTGATGCACATTGGGATCTGGAACAAAACAAAAAACTTATAGAACCCAAAACCTGAAAAGTACATTTGCTCATTTTACTAGCTGCCTGGCTTTTCTAAAAATTTGCGTTCACCCGGGATGGACTTCTTTTTGGCTCATATTGACATCAAGTCATCTATATAGCTTAAGGAATGAACTTACCTCCCATATTTTTGTTTGCCCTTGCTCGTGTGACCTGTGATTCGTAAACTTGAAGCTCCCGTCTCGACAAAACACTACCTTGCATCCAAATTTCCTTGAATTTGGTCTTCTACCTATATCTTTCATTTTGCTATCTTGAAAATGGGTAGGGGCTTACTGATAATTGGATGTTGTGTGGTCGTTAAACAACTGAAGCTCCGCATGCTCTATCCACTTTACTTACGACCTCAGCTAAAACGACAGTCCATGACGCCCACCAAGTGATAACAAGAGACAGCGAAGACAGGAAAGTCACCAAGATGACAGAGTAACTAAAATAAGCTTCGTATTTCCGATGTGTAAGCTATTTAGAAAATATTGCCTAAGAGATCAGGTAGTAATGTTACTTTGCATTGCATTGTATGACATTGTATATATATCTAGCTACTGAATTGCATAGCTGCATGTGTGTATATAGCTACTGAGTTGTATAGTTGTATAGTTGTATGTCTGAAAGGGCAAATGTGGTTTGTTTTGAATCGAGAATAAGCTACGTTATATCTCTAAAACTAAAAATAAACCCCCTTTTATTTTTCAGAAACACGACATTTTGACGCATATCTTCAAATTCTAGATTTGAAATACCAAGTTTCGTTTTTTCCAGCCCTCCCATATCTGTGGATTATACTGGGCCCCTTTGTCCGACGATGCTGGCTGCTGGAGCATAGTGACCCATTTATCATGAGCAGCCTGTCCTTCATTCTCAACAGCTATAAGCAGTGAATCGCCAATAATCCTGTAGACTGAGGTCTGAATTCGACAGCCCTTACTACCAATAGCAAAATACCGAGTTTGAGGCTTCCCTATCGGGCTCCACTGCAGGACTTCCATCGAAGATAAAATGGCACTGATCTGGCGTTGAATTGACCAAGCCGCAGAAGCTACTAACTCGGTGTCTGCAAGCGGAATATCTGAATTGGGTGATTGATGAGTACGAAACGCGTCTGGGGACTCGAGCGCCAGAAGCTTCATGAGTAAGGTCGAACCACCATTTCCAGTGATGTTCAGGACTCTGCAAAGCCTCCCAAGGATAGGCTGCGTAGTGAGGGTCTCAATTGCTTCTCTACAAACTCCCATCAGCAATGCTGGGATAACAGAGAGTCGAACCGATATGTCTTGCATAGAAGAATTTCCTCTTGCAAACGATGTGGCTTCTTGTAACAGCTCGTTAGCATCGTAGACATGCGTGATGTAGCCAACGTGCCTTGCGCTGAACATAATCCGGGAACTTGATGACTGTTTAGTATTTGCATAGAACGATCCAAGCCCGTTCTGGAGACGTCTTTCCACATAAGGAAGGAATTGCCCGTCTAATGACATTTCATCGTCTATGCTTGGAGGAATGGCAAAGAGCCAAGAAAGTTTTCCCGACCTGGTCAAGCCCAAGATGACTGCCCCCAAAGCTTGTTGCTCGCTGTGTGAGTTATCGTACTTCAAGTCTTTCAACCTCAACAAACCACAAAGAGCGTAATACTTATCACAAGGCAAACTAGCTTCTAAAGAAGAAGCTAGCTGCAGAATGTTGGACGGGCAAAGCTTGTAAGCAAAATAGTATTCTCGCAAGCGGAAAAGTCTGCGGCACCAACTTGCGAATTCCCCCAACCACTCGTGCTCAGGGAAGCGCTGGAAGAGTAAGTACGCAATTGTAGAAACATCTCCGAGCTTGACTTCAACATGGTCCTCGCCACTCAGAATGTACTCCTTGCTCAGCAGGATTTCTTGGAAAATCCAGGCTCGTTTCCTCCATTCCCCAACGCAGATTGCTTTCAGGCTCTCCACACAGCGAGACTCAAGCTCAGGACTGAGCGACGTAAGCGTAGTGCAAATCTGCGTGAGGTGACAAGCATGATTATCATCATCTAAATCGCAGGCCAAGCTTTCCTCAGCCTCCTTCAAGCTGGACAAAGTGATATTTCGTAGGAGCAGCACAGTGCATCGAGCCTCGGAATATATTTCATCCATCCGAGGAACCCAGTACTCCTTGTCCCCCTTGGAGTTTTGGTCGATGCATTTGCAGTCCAGCCAGCAGCGAGATGAATGTCCAGATTGGATCTTCATAAATTGACTTGCGCCTGAGCCGACAATCCTTATCAATCTTTGACGCAAAATCGGCCAGTGACGAAGGTGATGTCCCGCTTCGGCATTTTCGGTCCAGTCGCTCCATACGTATGAGACAGCAACATGCTGCGCTCGACCGATTTTGTGGTGATACAATTCTGTTTCTGGGTCTATGACGGAGAAGCCGGAGCGCTTCCGAAGAGAGAAGCTTGATGGGATTTTTGAGGTCATTTCTGGGGCGATTTGTAACCGTCTACCTAGTCACGATATGTCGTACATAGAAAGAGGGAGAAGCTGCTTTTTCTGCAGGTCTTAAGCTCTGGAACATGTAAGTGGATGGTATTGGGCCATCGTTAAATTCAAGTCCAAAGATGAAGGTAACAGCTTGGAAGTAGCAAGATAAGGTGACAGCCGCGAACTTGAGGAGGATGTAGGTGAGCTGACCTACAGGGGTAGGCTCACCTGTAGTGCACTAATCGCGCTAGCGGAGAAACTTCGGATAGGCTAAGCAAGATCTAAGTAGCTTTTTAGAAGTATCTTATATATAGTAATAATATGTTCTTATAAAGGTAAATATATATAGCTATAGCTATATAATACTAGAAAATAGAGTAGTATTAATAATTCTATTTTCTTTTTTTATATTTATCTCTCTTTCTCTTTTTATATAAAAAGAGAACTTAAATATCTTCTAAGTCTATATATATATATCTAGCGATACTAGCTTCGAGGTCTTTCGAGAGTCGCTTAGAATTAGTCTCTACTACTTAAGTATTACTTAAGTAGTATAATAGTTCTTACTCTTCTCTACTCTACTAATTTAATATATTATATACTATATCTAATCTTAGTATTCTAGTAAATTATATACTATATAGTAAGAAGTATTCTTAAAGAGCTTTTTATATTAAAGATATTTCCCTAATTTAAGTTATCTCTTTTCCTTTTTCTTAGCTATAACGTGGTATACTAGAACCCTATGTTACCGTGTGGAGTGAACCACTGCTTGCTGTGATGAATACGGAGTCAAACCGGAAACTGCTGTATTGAGCGAACAACTAAGTAAGGAGAGAAGAGAGTTCCAGAGGAACGGAAGCTTAAATACAGGATGCCAGCAGCACGCACGTGATTCATCTACTAACACATTCTATCAGCTGTGTGTCCCTGACTCCAACTCTGTAACACCCTAGACACTCTAGGACCTCGGATACTTTAAATCTTATATAAAAAACGTCTATATATAAACGTGCACTTTACGCATTTATTAATAAAAACATCTAAAACTGAATTTTTATTAAAGAAACAAGGGTGTTAGTATAAAAGAGGTAGTAGGGATATTCGAAATATTCAGTAATCGGTTTTCTTCTTATTCTGGTGTAGCTAGTCTACGAACTTATATAGCCCTCCCAGGTCACGTGAATACAGGGATATTTACTCCAAATATGTTGCAACAAAGGGTTTAATACTATGATAATATTTGTTTTAAATCTCTACTAGTTTTACTTAACGATTCGCTTAAAAAGGCCTCTATAACTGTTAACTATTTTTTCTTTCTTAAATAACACTTTAAGACAAGTTAAGTAATATTTAAAAAACTAATAAAAAGAATACTTCTATATTAATAGAATAAAATTTTCAATTTTAGATGTTTTTATTAATAAATACATAAAGTGCACGGTTATGTATAGACGTTTTTTGTATGAGATTTAAAGTGTCCGAGGTCCTAGAGTGTCCGAGGTTCTAGTGTACTACGTTATAGATCTTAGTTTTAATAAAATGTTATTTTTCCTCTTTTATACTTTATAGGATCTAAAGTATTATATAGGTAATAAAAATACCTCTACTCTACTTAAGTATTACTCTAAGTTACTCTAAGTAACTAAGTTACTATTAAAGCATCTCTACTCTCGCCTCTAACGTAATTCCACTCTAAACAAGAAACCTTAAAAAAGTTAAGAGCATAAATTAACTTATTAGAAACCCCGGAAAAAAAAGAGAGACAAAAAGCTAAGTCATATAATAATATATTCTTAATTCTTAAAATTTAAATATCCCCTACTACCCTCTCTCTACCTCCTCCACCCCTCTATTTAACTTTCCATCTTCCTCTCTATCCCTCCAACCCCCACCAAACAACAATCATTCATATAAAACATTACCACCCTAACCACTACACCTACACACACCTCATAAAATGCATGCATCCATCCCATAACCAAAACAAAAACAAAAGAAAGAAGAAAAAACTCCACGCTAAATCATCCATCATGCGTATACAAAAGAAAGAAAGAAAAGGCTACCACCAGCCATGCAACCCAATATGCCAAAAAAGCCAAGAAAGCCCGACCCAACCACCCCAAAGAGATCATCAATCAATCAATCATTCAAGTACTTTTTCCATCCCATACACCACAGAAACAACAAGGACCTCATAATTCAATCCCCTTCCATAATTCCGTCTTAGAAAGAGGATGGGAAGCCCCTCACTCACCCTGAGGCAGCGCAGGCAACGGCTTCCTCGCAACCCGAAAAGAACTCGTAGTAGGAGTAGGAACCTCATTCCCAACTTCTTCCTCCCCATCCACTAACTCTTGTTCTGGAATCTCCAGCGCAGGAGACCCAAGTGCTAGTCCGATTTGAGACCGATTCACAAAACCAAGATCGAGTAACCCCGGAGTGGTATCCCTCGATGTGGTAGCTCTCTCGGTATCAGTAGACGGTGGACTAGCAACTTGTCGAATAGGACTTTTCCTCTTGCGCGATTTCTTATCTGGGGAATTTTGAGTAGAGGGTGAGGGTACGAGACCGGGACTTTCCTGTCCCGAAGCAGAATTCGATCGTCGTGTGTAAGATACCGAACGCGGAAGCTCGAGGTGTTCCGGTCGTGGAGGTTCGGGGGAGAACTCCGTGCTTTCGACGAGGAGGTGCTCTTCAGCTGAGGGGGGTGTAAAGTCGTATTCTGATCGTGAGTAAGAGGACACCGGCGTCTGTGATCCATCCCTACTTCTCGATCTTGAGATGCCGAAATCGCCAGATTGAGGTCTACTATGTCCAGGACGACCCCAAGATTCTTGACTTCGGATGGAATCCATCCTATGGAATTGTGGACTGAATGCAGGACTTTGCATAGGACTATCTGAAGATATATTCCTCAGAAACCTGCTCGAGAAATTGGGTATCTCAACTTGTCCACTAGCAGAGACCCGAGAAAATATCACGAGGCCCAGACAAAGCAGCAATAGAACAGACTGCACAATCGACATCCGTTTCTGAAAAACGACCTCATCTGCCAAGATGTTAAGCCTAGCGCTGATAGCGAATATCTCTCGTCTCGATTCTTCCTTTTGACTCTCCAAAGAAATGATCGTCGACTGCCATATCTCATCGTATTGCTGTCTGAATCCCCGCAACTCGGCGAGTACGGTACTATTAAGGGTGTCAAGAAACGTGGTCGTTTTTTGAGTTTGTTTCTTCTCCACTTTAGCGAAAGCCTCCCGTAGAATCTTGGATTGTTCCTCGATATATTTCAGCGAGAGAGTGGAGTTGGTTTCTAGCAATTGTAAACGTCTTGAGACTGCTTTGAAGAAACTCTCCTGTTGTGTTGGCAGGGCGGAGGATGAGGATGATATACTTGAGGTCTTGTTCTTTTGTGTGGAGGTGGCAATTTGAGTTTTGCTTGGTTGTGTGGTTACTTGTTGCGATGGAGGGACACCCGCCGTATCGGATGACGACGTAGTGCTGTTCATATGAGAAGCAATTGATGTGACAGGAGTTGGAACTTTGGTCGTCGAGGTCTTGTCCGAACCAGACTCCATAGAAGCGGCCTTGTCAGATGATATACTGGCGTCCATGGTGATACTCCTGTCTGCACTTGATGGTTCGGGGGTAGCGGTCCTCAAAGCCTCGGAGGTTTGAGACGAAGGCTCCTGTATGGGTGCTTGTTCTGGCAAACATACATCGTCCATAATAGGCGTCTTGGTTGAGTTTGCGATTGGAAAGCTGTACTTTATCCACGGCGAAGTCCCATTTTCCAAAAGAGCCTTTTCCTCGGCATCGGATTTTGCAATGGCAGTAGCCTGGGCATTCTGGACCATTTCCACGGCAGCAGCTCTCATTTCCGCATTTCGTCTCTCCTCTTCCTCAATAACTTTAGCCACAGCTTCGTTCTCGAATCTCATTTCAGGATCATCTTCCTCAGGATCATCATCCTCTCCAATAGCCTCTGATTCCTTCCAACTTTCCAACATTCGAGTTCCATGTACTCTTACGAGCGAGAGTGGACAGTAATACTCATTTCCATAGTGACTGAGAAATTCTATCCTTATGTATCTCGCCCAAATTTGAGGGTTCTCTATCAAGAAAGCTTGAATATCTCGAGAGTTTCGTGCTTCGTAAACCCCAATATCCTTCCATTTCTCCGTTTTTAGGGGATAGCGATCGCTGACAGTTACGCGGAAAGTTCGAATCATACTGGAGAAGAATTCGTAGTTGGCAAGAACAACAGTATCAATCCAAATGTCTTCCTAAAAGGACGTTAGCATAGCATATAGGGGCAGCAGTTCATGACCCAACATACCGACAATTCAATGATAATAAACTTGTTTTCCTTCGAACACTCCGACAGCATATAGGAATCCTTATTCTCAATCAAAACGGCCTTGGAATTCTTAGCCCCCTGATGAGTCTTAACAACAGTAGCCCCCGCATCAAAAGAAGCATACGAGAACCTCTCCTTGCACGTCTTCCCCGCATCTTTACTACGATGCTCCGTCCGCTTCTCAAACTTCTCCTCAACCTGAACTTCCGCAGTCTGCGAATTCTTGACATCTGCCGCCTTCGCAACCTCATTCCCATCCCCACTCCCCCGAAAAACCCCAAAATCTATATCAATCTCCCCCTCCTCCCCATACGGCCCCAAACTATTCTGCAAGCTCTCCCCATCCCTCCTCTTATTCTCGGCGGGATTCGCCTTCCGTCCCCCAATCTGCGCATTCTGCTGTCCCGCCTTCTCCAACGCTTGCTTCTTCCACTCCTCAAAGGAGAGGAACGAAGCTTCATTCAACTCGCTCGCCTCGAGATCTTCCACGACAGCCGTTTCCGTAGAAGCGGGTGTACTCGTATGCGAAGGAACACTCGTAGTCTGACTCTGACTCCCATTCTGTCCCTCCCTCCCAACTATCTTCTCCTCCCCCAATCCCGTTCCCCTCGTAGCATTCACACCCGCATTCACACCCGCATTCACACCCGCATTCACACCCGGCGTAACAACAGCCTCCATCCCCAACCCTTCACCGCCCAGCGTCTCCGCGGCGACGACTCTCGTCCCCGTCCCCTCGGCACTCCATGATGATTTAAAACACAACTGCGGCAGCGAATCCGTGATATAATTGATCGTCCTAAACTCGCAAGTAGCCGTTCGATTCGTATTCGTGGCGGGCGTCGGTCGGGGGGAAGCAGTGATGGAGGACGCTGAGATGTGGTGAGGCGCAATCGTGAAGATTAGCAGCAAAGGTGCCAGTGGAAATCTTTCGGGGCAGGCAAATCGCATTTTGGCCTCCACATCCTGTTCCCAAAATAACAAATCAAAAAGTCAAAAGAACAACAACGAGCCAGATTTCCGATTTGTGTAGGTACGGTACCGGATATCGTTGGGGTTGGTTGGGGCGAGAGAATAAAATGTCCGGGGGGGTATATGTTTGTTGGCTAATGTGCTGGGATGCAACCGTACCCCACGAGGGTGTCAATAGATTGGACAATCCGATCTGGATAATCCCATCAACTTTGAACGATGATGCAGTCGCGCATACAATAGAAGCAAGAAAGAGGCACACCAGCAAGTTGTGTTTCCAGCAAGTGAGTGGGAAGCTCCTGTACTGTACAACTCGGGAATTTTCCTACTTCTACACAAAGAGATCTCAGCAGGTTTTCTGACACTCGAATCAAGCTTCTTATCAATTTACACGTGACTCAGATAGGACACCTTTCTCACGGGGTTCTTTCTATCCCCAATTTCCAATTCAAGGATAAGCATGAATAACAGCCCGTCTTTTCATTTACGTGACAGCGGGCTGGGAACACAGAGAAGCTTCCCCTGAAGAGTGTAAACAAAACAAAGGGCTGTGGTTCGTTTACCAGGGAGCTAGAAAATGTCCGGACCCCCTCCTAAAATTCTCCGGTAGGTCTCAGCTCGCCATGTGAAGTGTCAAATTGTTGAGAATAGTGTCAACAGAGGTGGGATGGAGATTCCATAAACTACCTGGAGCAAACCCGAATTTTTCGGGATTGATTCGTTTGATTTTCTCCTTCATCTCTCACACATCCAGATCAACTTAGTCAACGCCTAGCAATACCATCACCAAGTCTTAGAATCTCCAATCCACGTCGCACAACTTTCCTAGAACATAAATTACCCCAAACTCAAGCTAATATATCCATAGAATGTTATTTATCTCATGAAACCCACAACACTCATCCCCTCACGAAGTATACGCAAAATTCGTGCCCCTACAAGCCAACCAAAAGTCCCTAACCACAAGATTCGTCCCCCTAGCACCTCGCAAGCTACCAAATATTAGTCACTTCATCTCTCTCAGTACAAAAATCTGAGGGGTCATACTTCAATATCTTCTGCAAAAAGACCTTCTTATCACTCGCAGTGACCTTATCACTCGGGAAATTATCCGCCATGAGGGCACCCTCAAACCACTTCTTCGCATGCGCTTGTCGGAAAACCAATTTCTTCAGGGGATCCGCGAGTTTATCGACTTCACTGCGTGCTGCGTGGCCTCCAATGTTGTACATCAGGGCTTGCGCGAGCATGGGGCCGAGAAGCTGCATTACGTTTTCGATGGAGGATTTCAGTGGTTCTTCTTGTTCGGGGATATTTACGAAGGTAGTCTGCAAAATGTTAACACTGTGAGGATGCAGAATTGCGATGTACGTACCCAGAATTCAGCCGCGGAGCCTTTAGGGATTGTGTCACTTCCAGTGAGAGCTTTGAGGGTGAACATGAAGAGGAATTCCAAGGAAAAAGGTGGTTGGTGATTGAGTAAAGCATTCAACTGCTTGGGTATCAAACGGGTGAGAAAATCAATTCCATTTTGTGCAACTTCGGGGTCATTGCCTGGTTCTATAGCAAGTTAATTGGAAGGCCGTGATATGAAGTTGAAAACATACCTCCTTGTTGTTGAAGTAACTGCGAGACCCATGATATCAAGGCGTTCAATACTCCTTCAATCCCCGGAGTTGAGTTATGTGACGTGACAAATGAGCAAGCTGTTCCAATTACGCATCCAAGCCGAGGAGTTTGAATGTTGGCTTTAAGTAAGAACTCGGCGATCAAAGCTGGAGGAAGTACGAATGCCCCAGGTTCCAGTTCGCGAAATCCTTGACGCCATACGTGACAACTTGTATCAACAATATCACCATACCCCCCCAAGACATCATATACTCTGCTGACCATATCGAATATTCTTCTTTGAATTCGTGATCCATTGCCCTCGGTCCAGAACGTTGATCCGCCTCCAGTTTCTTCGAGATCTACCGGTGTATCATCTGGAGCTTGAAGTCCCTTTGCAATCCCAATAAGACTTCGCAGGGAGCCGACACCAAGATCTAGACCTGGATTGTCTGGGGTTGATGATCTCCGAGATAACTTGACATCCCTGGAAGCCTCAACCACAGCAGGTTGCGCAACAATCACACGAAAAGAAGCTTCGATATCTGCATCAACGAAGTTAAGCAGTTGATCCAATGGAACGAGTTTAGGGTTGTCGTCGGGTATTGCTTGGACAAGCGATGCTATTCCTTCCATGATCGCCTCTTTGGCATACTTATCAAGGGATGAGTTGAGCGCGAGATTTTGGTATTGCTGTAAGAAGGAACCCAGCTCAGGAACCAAACGTTTCCTGCAATTCGAGCATAGGCGTAGAATTGTATGTGATGCTTTGTAACTCAATGCTGGAGATGACAAGGCACTGAACACAATGTTTAAAACCATTGGTAGATACATTGTATTTTGCTCGAAATAATCAGCGTATCCATCTACTAATAGTAGAAAAGACTGCATCGTCCGAACTGGGATTTCTTTGGGTGGATTTGCAAAGAGAGAGAAAAATGGTGCTGTGAATATCTTCGCAAGATATTCATCGCGGGGCTCATCCTCACTGATGTTATCAGGAAAGCATGCCAGGCAGTAGAGGGATGTTTCCAGTTCAGCCCAATTCCGATCCTCGACAGATTTGATCGCTAACGTGATGAATATGTCAAGAATTGAAATCCTAGTAACAAGGTAATACTGCTGCAAGAGATCTCCAAAATCTCTTCTGGCATCTTTGAAGCCCGTGCGATCGACTGAATCCCAGGAGCTGAAGACATCTGGAGGTGGGAATTGAAGCTTCCGCCAACATCTCTCAACCGCCAAGTTCACATGCATTTGAGCGGTAGTAAACCATGGCGCCTCTCGTCCGGCATCAGAATGGATACCGTCAATCATGTTTTCCACAAAGGCGTTCCAAAACTCAAGCGCTGGCACGAAAATCTTGTCTTCATAAACAGGGTATCCATTGGCACCAAGGAGTCCTCCGAGTCCTGAAAGAAATTGTTGATATTGTGGCTCCGTTTTCTGGGCCAAATCTTGTAATGTGGCGTCCCCGAAGGCTAGTGAAAATAGACCAAATTGAAGCGAGTCAAAGTCGAAGTCCCCTTGAATTAGTCGTTGATATCGTTCCTGGGCCCATGGGCTGTTGAAAAGGGAATATAACAGCTGAAAATCTTCATCCGAGAAAAATCTGCTATAAGTTTGAAGTACTTCGGACAAGAGCTCCATCGTAGTTTCGTACAAGTTTTCGTCGGCTATGCACATAATTGTCGGCTTTGTAAGTGTTCTCAAGGGCTCTAAAACCAATCCATCGTCAATAAATGCACGATGCGCATATGAAACCCACGCCTATTTCATTAGCATTCCGAAATCCTTCTTGCAGATTTCATCAACAATGGGAGACTGCCGGGGTTGGATAACGACATACCTGGTAACACTTCATGGCCTCCTGTCGGTTCTTGTTGTACGCAGGATTTGGGTTTGTTTCTGATATGTACCTTGATATCAAAGGCACAATATCATCAACGTTTGGTAACATCATCTGATGGAATTTATGTCTGAACTGGAGGTCAGTGACTCCGTACCGGGTAGTATAGGAATTCAGAACTCAACTGCTTCATCGAATTTGAATCCGTCTTCCCGACTTCCTCTACAAGAGTCGAGGCAAACCAGAATATGGGTATGGTTTTGTTGTCTGGGATTTCCCGTACCAGTGCTTCGGTATCTGGTGCCACGGATAAAGAGTCGTAGGCAACTGCATTCTTCATACACACCGAGTACATGAGATGCCTGACACAATTCTTCCAGGCTGCTGGGAATTGGAAGAAATATGCCACGAGCGTGGAACACAACTTTCTCGTGACCAGCGGACCTTCGGCATTTTCGATGCATCTTATGAGCCAGTTGACGAGGGTTTGCAACAAGGCTTGAGAATCTTCCTCTCCCAGAGATTTCCTGAAGGAAGGGTTAGTAGCCTCAAAAATAGGAAGACCAATACTTACGCGTCTGTGTTGAGCTTGACAATGAAAGTTAATGCGGCAAAAAACCTGACTTGTTCATTTGGATGATTTGCGAGATTATCTGCCAGCTGCCAACCATTGGAAGAGCGTTGGAGCTGTTGCAAGATCTCTTGGGTCCTGGCAACCTTTTCAGGAGACCCTGGGCTGTAGAGTTGGACGATGAGCTGCCATGAGGTTAGTGATTGTGATACCATACGGAAATGATAGACCGGGTGCGCCAGAGCCAGCAGTTGGTACGGCACTGAGCAGGCTGTGAGTGTCTCGTCAAGGGATAGACTGGAGGAGAAAGAAGCATCAACTTACAGAGACGACTTCCTCGAGGGAAGTGGGCAGTCCCGAGGGCTCGCTTGCCATGGCTGATGCCTCTGCGTGGTGGTGAAAGTGTCAGTTTCAGAGATAGTCTGGGTTTGAGTGTGAGTGTGAGAGTGAGAGTGAGAGTGAGATGTGTAGGCTAGATGAGGGTGATCAGGCTTGAAAGAAAAATCATAAAACTCATAATTGGCCAGCTGCAATTTTTACCCTCCTGGTTCTTTGGGTCAAACGATCAGGAATGAGGCATGCGCTGAAGCTGCAGATTTCTTTGGGAGGGGGGGGGTTATATGTTTGAGAATTACTTTGTTGATGGGAGTTGGGAGAATTTATGGTCGTGGTCACTTTTGCCTCAGGAAGGATGTCTTATCGATAGTGAAGAAATGGACCTAGCAGGAGGACCCTACCTAGATTTCATTCCCCTTTTTCTGAAGCATTTGCCAACGCTTTCTCTATCAACATCAGCCTCACTTTTGCGACTGTATATCATATCAACTTTCTACCTATCTAATTTCTCTCTCTTTGATATCTCTTTGAGTACAGTTTCGTGTCAGGTTGTGTTCCAAAGCACCAACATTTACCGTCGTTCAAGGAAAAGCGGCGTTGAAGAATTGACTAGGAGTATATTGAGAATCGACGATCAAACTACCTATAATATTGTAAAGAAAAAGGATACTTGAATTCTTTCAGCATTTCAACGTCAAATCCTCCACGCGAGAAAAGAAATCAACATAGAGCTGTGCTTGTGTAGTTGAGAAACCAGTCGAGTGCCGCTCTTATCTTGGTGGAGCAGTGATTCAGTACCCCACGACGACCTTCCAAAGTCGTACCTAGCCAGCTCAATGCGATTTACAGGAGGTCTCCTCAGGAAGAGTTTTACAAGAATTCGAACACCCTCACTTGAAAACATCATCTGGCCTCGTTCACAAAGAATTCATATCAACATAAGATACAAGTCCACTTCACCAATCCTCGATAAAGGTACGCAAACCCCCAGCCAAAAGAACCCCGCTCTCGAAGCTCCAGAACCAGAACTAACCAACAACACCAACAGCCATGGAGCAAGTCAACACCACCGAACGCCTCACCCGGCTACGGGAAGTCATGAAGCAGCACAAGCTAGACATCTACAGTATGTGAGTGCTCCACATCCAAATACCTGACAATTGTTGACAAGACCTCCAGTTGTACCCAGTGAAGATAGCCACTCCTCCGAATATATCGCAGCATGCGACGCACGAAGAGAGTACATATCGGGTTTCACTGGATCTGCTGGATGTGCTGTGATTACGCAGGATAAAGCTGCCCTTGCTACGGATGGACGATACTTCAGCCAGGCGGCGAAACAACTCGATAGCAATTGGACTCTGTTGAAGCAAGGCCTGCAAGATGTCCCAACTTGGCAGGAGTGGTCTGCAGAACAGTCGGAAGGAGGAAAGATTGTTGGTGTAGATCCTACCATCATTGGAGCACCCGAGGCACGAAAATTGTCAGAGAAGATCAAGAAGCGTGGTGGGCAAGATCTGGTGGCAGTGGAGGATAACCTGGTCGACATAATCTGGGGAAGCTCTCGTCCTGCGAAACCTACCGAGCCCATCAAGATCCTGCCTCCACACTTTGCAGGAAAAGAGGTCAAGGTCAAGCTGGAAGAACTACGGAAAGAGCTGGAGAAGAAGAAGAGCTCTGGATTCATTGTCTCCATGCTGGACGAGATTGCGTGGTTATTCAACTTACGAGGAAACGATATTCCCTACAATCCCGTCTTCTTTTCTTACGCTGCGATCACACCTACTACCGCCACCCTCTATGTCAACTCTTCGAAACTCAGTAGTGAATGCAAGACCTATCTTACCGACAATGGTATTTCCATACGACCCTATCACAAGATTTTTGATGATAGTGAAATGCTATGCAAATCTCTAGATCCAACCGGAGAACCAGTACCTGAAGCCAAGATTAAGAAGTTTTTGGTTTCCACCAAGACATCTTGGGCGCTGAAGCGAGCATTGGGTGGAGAAGCCAAGGTTGAGGAAGTTCGAAGTCCTATAGGCGATGCCAAAGCTGTCAAGAATGAAACAGAGCTTGATGGTATGAGAGCATGTCACGTTCGAGATGGAGCAGCATTGATCGAATACTTTGCTTGGTTGGAACACCAACTCATTGTTGTGAAACGGGAACTCGACGAGGTTACTGCGGCAGATAAGTTGGAGGAACTACGATCGACGAAGAAGCACTTTGTCGGGTTGTCCTTTGATACCATTTCCTCGACGGGTGCAAATGCTGCTGTCATTCATTATTCACCCGAGCGTGGAAACTGTGCTATCATTGATCCCAAGGCTGTCTACCTTTGCGATTCCGGTGCTCAATATCTCGATGGTACTACCGACACAACCCGAACACTTCATTTCGGTGAACCAACCGAAATGGAGAAGAAAGCATATACCCTTGTTCTGAAAGGAAACATCGCTCTGGATTTAGCCGTCTTTCCCAAGGGCACAAGCGGCTTCGCTTTAGATACGTTAGCCAGACAATTCCTCTGGGTAAGCAAAAACTCCCGACCCCTTACTCCTCAATACTAAGTTCTACACAGGAAGAAGGACTAGACTACCGCCACGGCACCGGCCACGGCGTAGGCTCCTACCTCAACGTCCACGAAGGCCCCATCGGCATCGGCACGCGCATCCAATACTCGGAAGTGCCCCTCGCACCGGGGAACGTCATCTCCAACGAGCCCGGGTACTACGAGGACGGGGCCTTCGGGATCCGCACCGAGAACATCATCATGGTGAAAGAAGTCGAGACGAAGCATAAGTTTGGGGAGAAACCGTATCTGGGGTTCGAGCATGTCACCATGGTTCCTTATTGTCGGAAACTCATTGATGAGGCGTTGTTGACTAAGAGGGAGAGGGATTGGTTGAATGGGTATCATGCTGATATTCATGCTAAGACGCAGGGGTATTTTGAGGCGGGGAGTGTGGCGATGAAGTGGTTGGAGAGGGAGACTACGCCTATTTAGGGTGGTTTCTTCTGTTTTTTCTTGATAGAGCGAGTACGTTGTGACCTGGCTCTTGCTATGGCTTGGGCTCGCTTCTTTTTTGCATGCTTGTAGTTTTTGAGCAAGCACTCAAGCACTTTCTGGGTTAGTGATGATGGAAAGTAATTTTTGGTTTGGAAACTGGCTATCCTAACATTGACTGAGTGATTGATTCATCTATTCTTGTCTGTTTTGTTTCTGTTGTACATGGCTTTACATTTTCTGTTCTTTCTCCTCTCTGCTCATCTTGATTTTTTGGGCTTACTTGCCAGCTTAGTTGCTTCTCATTCTCACTTTCTTTCCCAATTCCCCTCCTCACTCCCCTCACCTCTTCCCCGCAACCCAACAACCGAAGCACTTTCTAAAACTGCATAAAAGCAGCCATAGCAAACGTCGTCCCGAAAGAGATCTTGAAAGCGGCGTTATCCTGGATGGTGGAGCGCAGGTCGATTCCGGAGACGTATTTCTGGAGTTTGTCGTAGGGGATGAGTTTTATGTTGTAGGAGGCTGCGTACTTTTTTGGTTTTTTTGTTAGGGCAGGAGGCAGGTTAGAGGGGAGGGGGAGGGTTGAGATGGGCTGAGATGGGCTGAGATGGATGGAAGGGGGAGGGATAGGGAAATAGGATTGGGGTGAGATGGATATGAGGGAGACTTACTTGTACACCAACTACCATTAATCCTATCAGCAACGCCAATGATTTCGAAAACGTACTGACGAGGAGACCTGTACATAATCCTATGTTTCCAAAACACGGATTAGCCTTCTCTTCTCTCTATCTCCTCAATCCCCCGATATCCCCACTGCCATAAATCAAATCTCACCAAACCCCTCTCCCAACCGTCTTCCTCACTTAAACCCCTTCCTCATCAAAACCTCATCTTCCAATGCCCTTCTTCCACATACTCTTCCTGTTTCCTTCTTCCTCACACACCACACCCCCCTCCATCCAACCCCCAAAAGACAAACAAAAATAAAAAAAGAAGAACATACCAATAATACTCCCACTACTAATCTGTCTAACAGCGCCTGGATTCAATCCCCCATTTCGTAGGATAGGCGTCTTCGCACTCCGCGAGTACGCGTCCACAGGACCATCTAGATGGATGGGTGACCGGTATGTGTTACGGATTTGATGGCTTGTGAAGAGGGAGATGCCGAGTCCTAGACCTAGGGTTTGGGGACGGAGGAGGGGGCGGAGGAGGGACATTTTTGAGGAGTTAGACGGTTTTGTATGGGATGTGAGAGAGGGGGAAGAGGTTGGATGGTGGGTTTGAGGTTGAGGGGGAATGTAGGTAGGGAAGGTGTTGAGGTGGATGTTGAGGCTCAATTGGTGCAGGTGATTCTTGGTGTTGTAACAGTTTGGATTTGATAGTGATGAAAGCGTGACGTAGGTACATACGGAATTCCGGCGTGTTGGGCGTGAATCTACGGAGAGATATCGGGATGGGAATACTCCACCTTCTACCCTGTCTACCTGGGAATATCCCGAGATCTGGGGGTAGATACGGCAATGTGCGGAACGTCATCCCCGCCCTTCTTTGTCTTTTTATCTGCGAAATCGGAAGGTAATAAGGTCCTCTATCACTTCCAAGACTTCTCAATTGAGATAGTTCTTCGTTTACTGAGCGAATCAAGCAAATCAATTGGAAAGAAAGAATTCGGGATTTGAAGAGAAATTTCGAAAATCGTTCAAGGATCAGATCAGATCATTATCTGCAGGGTTCCCCACCAAGACACGACCTAGTCATCTTCATCTAGCTTCGAGATCGGGAGACCCCTCCCTCCGAAAAGCGCCGCCGTTATATTAGCTAACGGTGCGTGGTGTTCTCTTGGATCCTTAGCCAAGAGAGTTGGAGGGAAAATTTCTTTAAGACTAGACTCATACGTTTTTCTTCTCAATTGACTCATCTTTTTCAATTCACCTCGCTCTACCACTCTCCACCTCACCAAAAATCAACCACTTGAACCTCAAAACAAGACTCGAAGAAGAAAACAAGCAAGCAAGCAAGCAAATGCTCAACGACACGTCGAAAATGGCCACCGAACTCCCAACCTCGACGACGAATGGAGGACGTACACCCCTAAACACGGCGGGCGAGGAGAACTTTACCGTCAAGACGGGGTTGGCTCGTATGTTGAAGGGGGGAGTTATTATGGATGTTGTTAATGCTGAACAAGTATGTCCTCTATCACAACTTCTTCTTCGTCTCTCTTCCTTTCAATCTCCTCTCTCTTCTTCCTCATCGAGTAGCAATTTGCCTCCCAAAATGTATACTGACTCATGGACAATCACTAGGCAAGAATAGCAGAAGAAGCAGGAGCGGTAGCAGTCATGGCTTTGGAGCGTGTACCAGCGGATATCAGAGCTGAAGGTGGTGTCTCTCGAATGTCGGATCCAAAGATGATCAAGGAGATTATGGCGACGGTTACCATTCCTGTTATGGCCAAGGCGAGAATCGGTCATTTCGTTGAGTGTCAGGTACATATACTTTTCTTCCAATTACTTATACCTTCCTCCCAATATCTTCCTTCCATATTTTTCCCTCTTCCTTCACTCATTCTCCCTCTTCAACCTTCAATCCTCACCTTCAACCCTCAATCCTCACCTTCACAAAACCCCACCAACTAACTCCCCCCCCCCCAGATCCTCGAAGCAATAGGCGTAGACTACATCGACGAATCCGAAGTCCTCACCCCCGCCGACGCCACCCACCACATAGAAAAACACCCCTTCAAAACCCCCTTCGTATGCGGCTGCAGAAACCTAGGCGAAGCCCTCCGCCGCATCTCCGAAGGCGCCGCCATGATCCGCACAAAAGGCGAAGCAGGAACCGGCGACATCATCGAAGCAGTCCGTCACACCCGCCAAGTATCCTCCGAAATCGCCCACGCCTCGCGCCTCTCTGACCCCGAACTTCGCGTTATGGCAAAGGAGATCCAAGCCCCCTTTGACTTATTGAGGGAGACGGCGAGATTGGGTCGTTTACCTGTGGTTAATTTTGCTGCGGGCGGGGTGGCGACTCCTGCTGATGCCGCGTTGATGATGCAGTTGGGGTGTGATGGGGTTTTTGTGGGGAGTGGCATTTTTAAGAGTGGTGATGCTAGTAAGCGCGCGAAGGCGATTGTGCAGGCTGTTACGCATTATAATGATGCGAAGGTTTTGGCGGAGGTGAGTGAGGATTTGGGTGAGGCTATGGTAGGTTTGAATGTTTCGACTATGGATGCGAAGGATAAGATGCAGGGGAGGGGTTGGTAGATGTCCTCTCTTTTTCTGGGGGAGTATGAGGGGTTGATGGGGGTTGGGGGGAATGTGTATATGAAGACTTGAAAACTGGAAACTGGAAACTGGAAACTGGGGAGGTGATCAGTATTGCATCCTTCAACATTATGCATAGGTTTGGCGCTTTGGTCACAAAACCTGAATATTAAAAGGTTCAATATGGGACTACCATTAAATGAAACCTCAGAGACACATCAAATCTAATCGATTTTAGATCAAACTACTTCTTTTGCTCATACTTCAAAGTATATGCAGATATCCCATTCTACAAAGTTCTCTATAACCCCAAACAAACTTTTGGTATCACACCAATCAATCCCCCACCCCAAAAACGCCAACCACAAAAATACCCATCCAACCAGCCCAATGCTTCCCTCCTTCCCTCAACACACCTCAAGAATCCCCTAAGGTTATGCCCAAAGACCAAGATTCAACAACCTACACCCCTTATCCGCCTCACGCGTGACAAGTTTCCCAATCTGATACACCTGCTCACCAGCCCCCTCAAGCACCTCCTGAACCACCTGAGCATTCTCCCGACTAACAACAGCAACCATCCCAATCCCACAATTAAAGGTAACAGCCATATCCTCCGCCTTAACAGCGCCAGCCTGCTTGAGCCACTTGAATTGCGGAGAGAGCTGCCAGTTGGCGACATCGATTTCAGCGGATAGGTGGGTTGGTAACATACGTGGGACATTCTCTGTGAGTCCGCCTCCTGTGATATGGGAGAGCCCCTTGACGAGTTTCTTGTCCGTGACTTGGAGGAGGGATTTAACGTAGATGCGGGTGGGAGTTAGAAGCACCTCCCCAAGAACCGTGGATTGAGTTCGATCCCAGGGCGTGACATCTTGGTATGAAAGACCCTCTCTCTCGATGATTTTCCGCACGAGGGAGAAACCGTTGGAGTGGACACCGCTTGATGCTAATCCGAGGAGAATATCACCCTCGATCATATCGTTCAGACGTGGTAAGCGGACATCCCGGGACATGGCTCCAACAGCACAACCTGCTGCGTCGTAGTCCTCCTTTTGGTACATCCCAGGCATTTCGGCAGTCTCGCCACCAACGAGTGCGCATCCTGCTCGGAGACATCCCTCTGCAACACCTTCGACAAATGCAATACCTGCCTTTTTGTCTAACTTACTGCATCCGTAGTAATCGAGGAACATCAGGGGTTTAGCACCTTGAACGACAAGATCATTGACGTTCATGGCGACGAGATCAATACCCACAGTATCATGTTTGTTCATCGCTTGAGCGATCATGAGTTTTGTCCCAACGCCATCAATTGCACCAACGAGAATTGCGGGAGATGCGAAACCAGCTTTTTCCATATCAACTTCTCCACCAAAACCTCCAATTTCAGCATCGGCGCCAGGTTGTTTCGTTGCAGCAACAGCCTTCTTGATTGCCAGAACGAATTCATTTCCTGCTTCAATGTCAACACCAGCTGAAGCATAGGTGAGAGCCTCCTTTTCTTTGCTAGCGGCTGCTGCCTTGAATGCTCGGTGTGCAATATCCTTTCGGCAGTACATCTTGTCGAATTTGATCTGGTCCACTCCAAGGTAAGCCTTCTTGACTGCCTCCTCCAAAGTCTCAGCTACTGCCTGAGCAGCAATAACACGGCCACCAGAAGTTTGAAGTTGGTTGTCTTTGATAATTGTGCCCGCGTGGAAAATGTTGGTGTCCACAGCTGGGGTGTCAACTTGCATTGGTGTTCCTTTTTCGTAAGCTTCTGGATATCCACCTGCTGCTACCACAACAGTGGCACTGAATTTATCATCAACTTTGACTTCTACTCCCGAAAGCCAGTGTTCTGTGCAAGCAACCATAATCTTTGCCAAATCCGTATCCTGACTCATAAGTGGAAGTAGAGTTTGTGTTTCTGGGTCTCCAAATCGAACATTGTACTCCAAAGTCTTTGGTCCAGTTGGTGTGATCATTAACCCCGTGAAGAGTGTACCAACGAAAGGGAATCCCTCGTTTCTCATTCCATCGATTGTAGGCTGTAAGATGGTTCTCTCGACTTCTGCAAGCAGTTCTTTGGTCGCAATTGTCGTAGGCGCATAACATCCCATACCACCGGTATTCAAGCCTGTGTCTCCCTCTCCAATTCTCTTGTGGTCCTGGGCTGGAGGAAGTGACTTAATCGTATAACCGTCGCTGAAACTCAAAATGCTGAGCTCATCTCCCTCCAAAAACTCCTCAATGACAACTTCATTCCCAGCATCCCCAAATTCTCTATCCAACATAATCTCCTTCAACCCCTTATGTGCCTCCTCCTTTGTCGTTGGAATCAAAACCCCCTTGCCCGCTGCCAACCCGCTCGCCTTGAGCACCACATTATGATCAACCGAATCGAGGTACTTTTTGGCATCTTCGTAATTCGTAAAGTTCGCGTACGCCGCGGTAGGAATATCATGTCTCTTCATAAAGTCCTTCGAAAACGCCTTGCTCCCCTCCATACGAGCAGCAAGTTTCGAGGGGCCATAACATCGAATGCCCGCAGCACGGAAATACCCCTCAATCCCATCCACCAAGGGCGCCTCGGGACCGGGAACGACCAAGTTGACATTATTTTTCTGCGCGAGCGCTACCAGTCCTGGGTAATTATCTGCCTTGACGCTGGTGTCGTTGGTGACTTTGGGACAGTTGGGGGTGCCTCCATTTCCTGGAACCGCGATGATCGACTCGACCAAAGGGGATTGACTTAATTTCCAAGCCAGAGCATGTTCGCGACCACCGTTACCCACCAACAGAATGCGAATGGGATCCATGGTAGCGAGCGGGCTTGGGGAGGAATATTTTATGGTGGGGGAAATTTTGTGTCGTTGACTTTTTGTCAGTCGCAGTAAATAAATCTGGTACTGTGAGAAGGAAATTTTAACCCCGCCATGCGAAGTGGGGTTGATAGGGCGTGGGCGGTCGCCGCGGATCGGACGCTAAATTCGATTTTGCCGCGTAGTTCTAGTATAAGTCCTACACGTTTTCTTGCCCAAGAGACAACCTAGTCTTTGAAGAAATCTCTCGCACTGATCTAAACTCTTTAAAAAACTCTCCTTACCTCAGAAAGTTTGGGCGAGAAGTACCAAAATGATATCCATCAGTCAGTTTCAAAAATCTACTTCCCTCATGGAGGTACCAGGCTAACCTCCCTCACAGAAGTGCCCTGTTCGTCGGCAAACATTGGCCCAGGCTTCGATGTCATTGGCCTCGCTCTCTCAATATGGCTTGAGGTTCAGGTTAATATCGAGGCTAAACCCACGGAGGCGCCTCTCAATTGCGTGATTACCTACGAGGGGCAGGGCGCAGAGGAAGTCCCATTGACAGCCGATAGCAACTTGATCACGAGGACCGCCTTGTACGTCCTTCGATGTAACGGCCAGAGAACCTTTCCAGCGGAGACTAGAGTTCACATCATCAATCCTATTCCTCTTGGTCGTGGCTTGGGTTCCTCGGGAGCGGCTGTGGTAGCAGGTGTTGCGTTGGGAAATGAAGTTGGGAAACTTGGCTTGTCTAAGGCTCGTATGCTGGATTATTGTTTGATGATTGGTTTGTTTTCTCTTTTTATGTCTTAGGATTGTAGTCTGACTCTCGATAGAACGACATCCAGATAATGTTGCTGCAGCTTTGTACGGAGGCTTCGTTGGGACATACCTCAATGATTTGAGCAAAGAAGACACCGAGCGAAAAGAGATTCCTCTCAGTGAGGTCCTTCCAGCTCCAGCAGGAGGGGTGGACACTGGAATCACACCCCCAGAACCACCAATTGGAATTGGCCATTACATGAAATTCCCTTGGGCAAAGGAACTCAAGGCGATTGCAATCATTCCTCAATTCGAAGTCGCTACTGCCGATGCAAGACGGGTACTACCAGATAACTACTCTCGAGCAGACGTAGTTTTCAATTTGCAAAGAATAGCTCTTCTCCCATCCGCCCTTGGAAGGTCACCACCAGACGCTGAACAAATTTACTTAGCGATGCAAGACAAAGTTCACCAACCATACAGAAAGGGTCTCATACCTGGTCTCCCGGAAATCCTCCAATCAGTCACTCCTAAATCTCACCCAGGATTATGCGGAATATGTCTTTCCGGAGCTGGACCAACAATCCTGGCATTGGCAACGGAAAACTTTGACAGCATCGCCAAAGTCATTCTCGACATGTTTGCCCAGAAGAATATCAAATGCGAATGGAAGCTACTTGAGCCAGCAGAGGATGGAACCACCATCACATATAGTTAATGGCGCAAAGACCTGAAAATTCAAAAATCGCTTTATTCCCCTCCCCATATTCCAGCGCGTTCCTCGAGGTCTTATTCTGAATGTGACCGCATTCAAAGTAAAGTATCGTTGTTACATAGGTATTTCCGCAAAAAAAGGTCGAAAACACACCAGCAGCCTATTCAACTGAACGATACCAAATTAGCTACTCCATAAACGCCCCGTTGAACAAGAACCTCAAAAACACTCTTAACACACAAAAAAAAATGCAAAAATACGCCATCCCCTTTCTTCCCATTAAAATATTACCCCAATCCACCCCAAGCCCCACGAATACGCCTCGCAAGTTGAATATCCTTCTGCATAATGGTAACTCTCTTCGCATGGATAGCGCACAGATTGGTGTCCTCGAATAAATGTACCATGAATGCCTCAGCCGCCTCTTGAAGAGCCATGATCGCTTGTGATTGCCAGCGCATTTCGTCTCCGGGTGGTCGTATTTCAGCAGCGACTTCGCGCACCTATCTCATACATCAATCAGTCCACAATCCCAAAACCCCGTACTAAACGTAAACGCGCGCAACATACCAGACGTGAGAAAGGAAGTTTCAACATTAAGAGATCGGTGGAATTCTGGTATCTGCGAATTTCTTTTAGGGCGAGGGTACCAGGTCTATAACGGCGCTTCTTTCGTCCTGGGACTGGGTCTCCGGCTAGAGAATAGTATCACAACAATTAGTCTTTTTTTCTTCTTCTTGAAATTGTAGGTTTTGGATGGAATTGTAATTGACGAGTGGAAATAGTTACCTTGAACCGCAGCTGCACCACTACTTCTTCGACCCTTTGCGACTCCCTTCCCCTTTGCCTTTGCTACTGCGACTCCCTTCTTCCCACCTGCGGCTTTGGGAGGCATGGTGAGCAAATTATGGATATGCGCGTATCGTCGTACGAGTTAGAAGTGCGAAGGTTATGGTGAAGTGGTTGAGGGGTTATGCGATGGACGCAGGTTGTGGAATTCGAGGTGGCTGGGAACCCTTTCTTTTGCGATTTCGAGGTCGCGACGAGGGTGTGCAATCGATGCGCCGAGGTGGAATTGAGAGAACGTGTGGGTGTGGGTCTTGGATTTGAGATTCGGGATCGCGATGTACTCGGGATTGGATGCGATGAGGTGGGTAGCTATTGTGTGTGTTTTTTGTGGTGAGCTCGAGTATTGGATTCGCTGTTCCCGTCTCTTGTTTACTTGAGCGCGGTTGGGAGAGACATCTTGAAGTGTGGCGTTGGCAGGTGTGGCTGGTGCGTCTACTCAAGGCGTCGGTAAATATTGCGGCTTTGTACTTGTTTCAGTAGCTTGATAAACTTGGTATATAGCTTGATAAACTTTTGTATACTCGTAGTTTGAAATGTGTTTAACTAGTTTCATCTCACTCGACAACTTGTTGAAGGAAACGGAAGTATTTACTGCCGCTTAAAGACAGTCTTGATTGGAAATGGTTTGTTGCGCCTTAACAATGATCGTAACAAAGAGTTTGTTTCGGCAGAAAAGAATAGAAGTATGTAGATGAGTTTTCATTCCAGTCGAATACTTATTGTTACGCTTGTTGTGTTTTAAAAAGATGGGACAATCACTTGTGGTTGTTCAGTGGCGCTTTCCCTATTCGTCCGATCAACCGATTTCCAGTATCGCCGAAGGACACCTCAACCAAGACTCCTATCACTAATAAGTACAAAGAACCCCCAACGATCCTTCACCACCCAGCTCTTGTAACAATCTCAAAGCTTGGTACCTGGAATAATCGCCTTTCAATACACCACCAATTCCATTTCCGCCATCAAACTTCCTACCCAAAAACGATACGAAGCCTCGCAGACAACCAACGCGATGGACCAAATGATGGGCGCAGGCGATGGCGGCATGGTCGGACAGGCGGGGTTCCCATTAGAAACTTGGTTCTGGGAGATGCCATTATGTACAAGATGGTGGACAACAGCTACCGTTCTAGCAAGCGCTCTCGTGCAATGCCAGATCGTCACTCCCTTCCAGTTATTCTATAGCTTCCGCGCGGTATTCCACAAGCACCAGGTATGTTCGGATGAAGCTATCCACGTTCCCACGTGGGGTATTGAAGGATTCTGTTACTGATTTCTTTTTGATATAGTATTGGAGACTCATCACTACTTTTGTCTACTTCGGTCCCTTGTCGCTTGACCTCGTCTTCCATGTCTTCTTCCTCCAGCGTTACTCGCGATTACTCGAAGAATCATCCGGTCGATCACCTGCTCACTTCTCGTGGCTCTTA
The DNA here is from genome assembly GCA_001399465.1 of Hymenoscyphus scutula. Classification (NCBI taxonomy): domain Eukaryota; kingdom Fungi; phylum Ascomycota; class Leotiomycetes; order Helotiales; family Helotiaceae; genus Hymenoscyphus; species Hymenoscyphus scutula. Next base: position 182,760 of record LKTO01000022.1, read on the forward strand.
TTATATGCGACTGCATTTCTGATTTGCATGTCCCCCATGGTATCGATGCCATTCCTGGGACACCCTCTTTCGTCAACACTGGTATATATATGGTCAAGGCGGAATCCAGACGTGAATCTGAGTTTCTTGGGTTTAATAGTCTTCAAAGCTCCTTGGCTCCCATGGGTATTGATGGGCTTCAGTCTGGTTGTGCATGGAGTAATTCCAAAAGATGAACTTATGGGTGTTGTCGTGGGACATATCTGGTATTTCTTCTGCGACGTGTATCCACCACTACACAATGGCTCGCGTCCATTTGATCCTCCAAGATGGTGGAGACGACTTTTTGATGGACCTCCTACACAGACGATTGATTCAGATGGGGTTCTTCACCATGTTGCTGCGCCAGCACCGGAAGTAAGATAAAGAGATGCTGTCGAACATAAAAGAGTATCATGAAATTGGGCATTTTGAACGGAGTTTTTTTTAATCTTTTTAAAAGGCGCTTGGGAATCGCAATTGGAGGGGAGGGACATAGGTGTGGTTATTGGAAATGGGGCCACCGAGGTGTCGAGTGTAGAGATAGGGTTTGTTGTGATAGCGAAATGATACCACTTTCTACATATGACGTTTCATTTCCTTGTCGTTTTATATACCCAGATTTTGGGAGGATTGGATCTGTTTGCCTGGGCTCTCCTAACTTCTTCATCTTTCCCTAATATTTCATTTTCCCAAAGTCCAATCAAAAACTGTCTATCGTACTGTCTTTTATAATTACGTTGACGTTTTCTTTGATTCTGGGGACATTTTTCCTCAGCTCCCTCGAATTTCAAGAGTTTCTATCATAATCGTATCAATAAGGCATCCCATTCATTCAATCTTAGCATCACTATCTCTCCGCCCACCTCCTTCCTCGCCTTCTTCTCCTTTCTCATCATCGTCAAGCTGGGCATCAGGAGAGACGGGAAAATGCAAGTGTTTCCAATCCTCCAACTCCTCAATAATACTCCTCAGGCGATCCCGTATACTCTCAATAGCATAACTCCCTAAAAGCAATCTCAACGGGGGATACGAACAATGGCCCAACTGCCAAACCAACTCGGCACACTTCACCGCACTAGTAGGTTGCTTATCCCCCAACCACTGAACCATCCTCTTCGCATGCAACGCCGGACTATTCGCCTGCGAATACGGTTCACTGGCCGGTTTAATCAAGAAATGACCCCAAGTAGGAAGTGGATTCTTCTCCCAATCCGGTTCATCCCTCCTCACGAGTCCCGGTTCCACAAGCGTAGCTTTAATATTGAAGGAATCAATTTCATAAAGCATCGCCTCGATCAACCCCTCCACCGCATACTTAGTAGCACAATACGGACCCAAACCCGGGACACCCAACGCACCACTCGTACTACTAAAAATCAAATACCTGCCGGCACCCTGTTCCCGGAAATAAGGAAGAGAGAGTTGAATAATATGAAGCGTCCCCATGAAATTGGTCTCGAATTGGTTACGCAGTTCGTGATCGTCTTGGTCTTCGCAGGCGCCGATTACACCGTAGCCGGAGCAGTTCGCGATGATGTCTACGTGGCCGAAATGTTGGATTGCGGACTCGAGGACTTCTTGGACGGATTCTCGCGCGCGCACGTCGCAGAGGAGACCGTGGCTGTTGGGGTGCCAGTTTTGCATTGAGGGGAGCGTGTTTTCGAAGGTGCGGCCGACGGCGACGACTAGGTCGCCTTGGGCGAGGCAGGAGCGGGCTAGGGAGCGGCCCATGTGGCCTGTTGCGCCGAAGATCTGGGGGGTTTGGTTAGTTGGTTGTGGTTTTGAGGATATATATGTGTATATATATATATATATATACATATATGGGGGGAGGGTGGTTCGGATGGATGGAAGTTGATGGATGAGTGAGCTAGAACATGAAAACGAGATGAATCGATGAAGGCAAACCTCTCACTCTCTCATCTCAAACAAACCCCATGAAAACATATATATATATATATATATATAAAACTTACAATCCAAACCAACTGCTTCGCAGGATTCCCCGGACCAGGAGGGTCACAACTCAGCGGTAACTGCAGTTTAGACTTGGTCGTGCTCGTAGAGCCATCCATCGACGGAGCAGATGGAGACATCTCGTTCATTTCATCCTCTCCCACATCGTGATCCAGAGATTCTGTATCTAAATCCATCTTTCTTCTTATCTCTCTCGCGTTTTACTCGTATGTGGTAGCTGGGAATGACGTTGATGGCGTTGGTTGCGTCCTTATTTGCTACACGTGTGTTCTTTTCGTGGGGGTTTGTGAGGGGTGGATTTTAGGGTAGGATTTCTTGAGAGGTTTCAGGAATGTTTTTTTTTATGGATATAGAAGGGATTCTTCCTACTTTCTTATATGGGAGTTTAGTATTAAAACTAGGACTAGTTGGACTTCGTGAGGTGATGTTTAATCCCCTCACCCCTGTTGTTCTGGGGAGGATCGTCGGCTTATGGAGGTACTAGCACAGCATACTAAAGCTTGTTGTAACCTCGAAGAAACGACGACAAACTATACGCTCTCTCAACAATTCGGACTTCGTGACTCTCGCCTACGGCTTTCACAAGCGATTCTGTGGAAAGAATTGGTTCCGTGACACCACGAAATCTCCCATACTGGATGTGAAAAGCGATCCAGGAGTCGGTCGATGGAAAATAATTACCACAAGTTTTACTCTGGAAGAAGAAGAGGTTGACCGTTATCTTGACCTCGCAACAAAGGACTGCCAAGGGGAAGGATGAGGAATATACTGAAGATAGGCTACATTTTCGAGATGCCATGAAGTTGGAACTTATAGCGGCAGAAAGAAGAGGAGAAACACGTAAGTTTGTGTCACCTTTCTACTTACCCATGGGAAGATATTATACTGGAAGCTCTTGAACAATTCAAGCAACGAGTCTCAATTGTTCTAGTTCGTATTAACAACTCAATTGACTGAGACTTTCTAGGAGATTCTCGTATCTTTTGGGTGTATGCAACGATGGCCGATACTCTTACTCAGAACCGACACTCACCGGTACGCTTACGGTTTGAGGGGCTGGAGGCTTGCTGAAATTCTTACCTGAAGAGAACACGAAGGCACACGCAGAAAAAATTATCCTATGCCCGGTACCTACGTCGTGTTTTGGTTCCGAAAAATCATCATGATGGGATTGTCATGGATTATTCACAACCGATTCCCTATCAAAAAGTCGCCGAACCGGTATACAAAGTCGACAAACTCGTATTAAAATATCGCCCTGGTGATGGCTTACCCGCCTCAAGTTCTATTCGATCTCATTGGGTTTCCCGAGTAGTGAGCTGAGCAAGGTCAGATCACGCAGAATTGAGAATGGTTGAGTGACTGTCTCATTCCAAAGGATTTGTTGTCCCGTTTTTTATACACGAGGTTCGAGGTCATTCGACAGTTGACCTAGCAAGATGGGACAAGATTCTTGAGGAGAAGTCAGTTTCGAACGGTATACTACGTCTAGGTTCGTATTGCTATCACATTATTGATGATCGTGCCTAGTATTGGCCTTGTCTTGGAACTTGTGGGATGGAATGGTTGTTGCCTAGTCTAACGGTTCTTGGGGTTTTTGTTTTCTGCTTTTTGTGCTGTTTACGAGGTTCGTGACATCTCCCAGAAGTCTGGAGATGTCCGTTTTGAATTTATTTGCTATTTGTTCCATATATTTTCAACGTTACTGGTTGAACGGCATATGCCATTCAGCAGCCACATCTGCAGGCCTTCGCAACCTGAACGGCTGCTTCAGTCCGATACCCTGCAGCACCATACATCCCCAAAATAATGGCGAGTAATATTTCGACAACTCTTAATATCTTTGCATAGCCCAAGCCACAGTTACCTCCAGCTATTAGGTTTCAGCCTTATGGTTGAGCCAAGTCGCTCAACTCCATTGCATCAGTCAAAAATTGCACGATTACTCAGAAATTTCCTCCATCTCGCCGCCTGTTCTCGGTAAAAAGTTATACCCGACCTGCGTAGTTGGAGTTATGGCTTTTGACTCACGGGGAAAACCCATCAGCTCCCACCTCTTGACTGGTGATTTCTTCTTTGCTGAGCCACGACTTTTCACTGCCATGATGGATACGCCTTCAGAAATTTGGCTGTTTGCTGAACACGAAGGATGTTACTGAGGGTTTTGCCGTGAAATGATTTGAATATATATATCTAGTCGAATTGTCTTCCAGAAAATGTTTCCTCACCATCAACAACACACTCTACCTTCCAATCGTTACTTCCTTTTCGATTTTTCCTTACTACAGTCGCTTAGTCTACTTGTCAAGCAAACTGCATCCCAATTCATTTTTTCATTTTACATCTTTACCAATCAATTTCATCATCATGAAGTTCTCCGCACCTTTCGTCGTCGGTTTCCTCTCATCTCTGGCAAGTGCAACTTACCCGGAATGTGAACCTCTTCCTCCTCAGACAATATACCGAACTATCTACGAGACAATCTACACACCTGCCCCGACACCAGCTCCTCTTCCTCATCCAGTTGTTATCACCAAGGGCGGCTATATCACTTCTTGTGAATACGGTCCAACGCTCACCACGGTCTATGTTTGGCCCACAGGTGCTCCACCTAGCCACGACACCACGGTTGCTATCTTCAACAACTATAACATTGTTGTAAATGTTAACGTCATCTTCATCAATGTGGTAGTCAACAATTACGGCCAAACCGTCACAGTGACAACGACCAAGACCGAGCAGCCAACTTGGACTCCTCAGCCCCCTCCACCTCCACCAGTCACCACCACTTACCCTCCTTACCCCCCTACTGGAAACTCTACAACCACCTCGTCCTACTCGACATCCAGCACGGGGTCGAGCAGTTCATCTTCGTACATCACTTCCACGCCATCATCCTCCTCGTCGTACAGCACCACAGGGTCTTCAACTTATCCCTCGTCAAGCTCCACAGGAACACACTCAGGCTCTAGCTCAACAGGAACACACTCAAGCTCCAGCTCTTCCTATGTTTCCTCCTCGAGCAGCAAGCCAACGTACCCACCAACCTCTTCTTCATCCAGTATCCCGACCTACCCTCCAACCTCATCAACCAAGCCAACATATCCACCTTCATCCTCATCCCCCAGTATCCCAACCTATCCCCCAAGCTCCTCGACCAAACCAACCTACCCACCATCCTCAAGTTCGGCCCCAACACATCCTCCTTCCTCTTCTGCCACCTACCCACCTAGCCCATACCCAGCTCCAACTACACCATCCGCCAGTGCTACCCCCAAGCCCTCCGAGGCTATTAAGGCATCGCAAGCTCCAAAGGGTGCGAGAGCTTTGAATTGGAATGCATAAATGGATTTAAGGAATTAGATTGTTGAAAATGAGTGGTGTGAAGGTTGCATTTTTACTGGTGTTTGATTATTGAACGATACATTCCTTTTAGCATTATTTAGGGTGAGGGCGAGGAATGGGAATTTTGATTTTCTGGGACTGTACTTTTCATCTTTTAATTTGTGGTTTTATGAGCGTGGTTTTATAGACTCTCTGCGCAACGAGCGTGATGGATTTACAATTTGAATACAATGATTTTACATCACTTCTCCTTCAAATTATAGTGATTGGGTTTATTATTGTTTTTGATTATTTGTCGGGTGGTTTCAATGCCTCAGTGCCGCTTTTCAATTCGGTTCTTTCATGCAGACCCTTGGTCGTATAGCAGACCTATCACAGCCTCACTGCTGCCTGCACCGCTTTCCCAACCTTAATCTCACTATTTAGACTTGAATCACAGAAAGAAAGAATTTCCACAAAACCAAGCATAGCCATGGTTGCCAGAACCCGTGAAGGTCGTATTTCTCAAGCGCGCTGGGGCGGAAACAAGAAATCCGAGGCACCACCCAAATCGGACTCCAAAAAGAGCCGCAAGGCAAGATATAAGGGTGGGATTACGAGTGACGTATCAAGGAAGAAGAAAACGAAAGTTGGGCTTGATGTATTTAAGGTAACCTATTCAAGGCCGTTGCTTTGTCAGGTGTTTCTCGCTAATGGTTTGTAGGTTAAGCAACGAGGTACTGATGGAAAAGTTCGGTTGAAGGCGGTCGAGAAAGAGGACGGGATCCATGTTTGCAATCACTTCATAATGCTCAGTCGCTGTGAACTGACGAACATTTTATAGTCTCGACAGTGGGCACTTGCAATTGCCCCTCAACCCGATTCTCCCCTCCTATCCATGCCTCTAGAAATTCGTCAGAAAATCTACATCTATGCTCTTTGGAGCCACGCTATACCCAAAGACTACCCATATCTTACACCCGGAAAGAGTGGAAATCACTATGTCAACAAAACACCCTTCAATAATGGCCGCTTATGTCTAAAGGACAAGGAATTTGTCCTTGAATGCCTAGTTGTCCACACTTACAACACTCTTTCTATTCTCAACAAACAGACTTATCTCGATGTTGTAGGCTCCAGTCTCCTCTACAAAACGATACCTTTCTCTTTCGAATCGATGTATGCAATAGAAAACTACATCCAGAATATCAACCCCATCCACCCCCCCTCAATCCAAAGCCTCTCGATTGTCCTCGCAAGCACACCAAGCTCTCCATCTTTCCCTCCCTCCGTCTTCCGTACCCTCGCCTCACTCACTGGTCTCAAACACCTAGACATCACCATCTTGGTCAATATGGAGCTATTGGACAATGATTATGTAGAAGTCCACTATGAAGTCAAGAAAGACGTGTTGAGGATGTGGAAGGACGCGAGATGGGATTTACTCGGGGCATTGGAGAGATTGGAGGGCGGAACTTGGGGACTAGAGGTTAACGGATGGATGGAGGGTTATTGGGTTTTTCATTCGCATACGTCGCGGCGGATTTGGTGTTGTGATGAGGAGAAGGGAGAAATAAATGGTGTGGATGAGATTAGGAAGTTAGTTGGGGCGAGGGTATGAGGAGGTAGTTTTATTGTTGGTTGGGGTGGGTTTTATTATATTTTGTAGTTTCAAAGTAAGGACGGTGATTATGTCGGCACATGTATTCTTGATAGTTGGAATTTGTTGTTTTGGTCTTTATTCCAATCGGTCATCTTGCACAATGGCACCTTCGAAAGTGTATTTAATGGCGAGAGTTTTCACCTTTGTTTTGTTGTCAGTCCCCGCTACTTCCTGGTCACCCATTTCACCTCGCCCGTTGCCCAAAAATTACTACCCCTTAACCCCGGATGCTTCGCTTTCTTCAATCATTCGTAGAGCGCCCATGCAGCAATGGTCTTTGAGTCTCAGAATCCCAATTTCCATAGATCCTCGTATTTAATCAAACTGAGGGTGATCTTTTCATCTGGCCTTGCAAAAGCGTTCAATCTCCCTCTGATCTCATCCATTTCTTGTCGATTCAAGACCTTTTCCCAGAGAAAGAGGCTTATGATCTCATCAGTTGTCGCAGGACTCAGATACATAGCCGCTCTTGGTACCTCATCCAGCTGCCTTTCTTGAGATTTGTCGGATGCCAGGGCCGTCATATCAATTAACTCGCTCATGGGAACTTTCAAGCCCATCTCTTCTATAATTTCATAGGCAGCACGTCCACTAAAATTCCCCTCGTCATCAACTAAGCCAGCGGGGATCTCATAGTATTGGAGATTACCAGTGACTACGCGAGGTTGTATTGTGACGGTAGCCCAACGTTCGTTCTTTGAATCGGAGGGTCGTAATATCATTAGGATTGCCACAGTCGCCCCTCTCAGCAACACAATTCCTGGGAGCTGACCCCCTCTCTTATTCTTTATGTTAGGAAGGATTTTGAGGAAGCTAATCTTACGAACTTTGGAGAATACGGTGCGTGGAGTCAAATAGAGTATCTACACCGCACTTCTCGCGACTTCTTAGAGCAAAAGGTAGTTTGGTCTAGATTGCTCAAAAGCACAGCTCAAAGTAATTTTGATCCCTATCGAGCACTGCTTCAATCAGACATACTCTGGCTGAAGATCTCCTTTCGGCATCCAGTTTATTCATCCAGAATAAGCGAGTATGCCCAAAAAGCGATGCTCCACTCATACTACATCACAGAAGATGGGGAAGAAGCAGAGGATATCGAAGAAGACCGAACTCCACATGTCAACCCCTCCACTGAGTCTCTTCTGGACCAACTTGACTCTTTGATGGGTGTCTACAACAATCCACCGACCCACTGGACGCATGAATTCTCTCATGACATATATGATACCCCTCTTGAGCTACTGCCAGGCCTCGAATTTGCAGGCTACGCTGCACTTTATGGAAACACGACGTAAGTCGGGTCCAAGATCAAAGACGCATTTGATGCTCAAATGACCGAATTTGACGAAGAAAAATTCACAAAAACTGCCGCATCGAACATTCTCTACTCCCTTCTTCGCTACACCCAATACGCGACTGATGTTGAGACAATGATCCCCTTAGACCATCCCAAAATGGTCACTGCCCTCCTCGATCTCGGTGCTGATCCGAACTATGCGGCCGGGAATAATCACATTGACGCACTAAAGTATTAGCCTCTGACGACCTGGCAAAATGTTCTCAATTTCGGAGCAAACCACTACGATGCGGAGAATATGACTGCCAAAGAAGCACATTCAGCTAGGTTTACAGAGAGCTTTGTCGAAATCATGGGTCTTTTGATTACGGCAGGCGCCTGGTATGAAAAGGATGAAAATGGAATGGCGCCAGAACTTTGGGGGTGGGGGAGCATTGATGAACTGGTCATGGGGTGTATTATACCCAATATCTCGAAGAAAGCAAAAAAGAAATTGCTGGCGACAATTCGTGAAGCCCGCTTAGCGAGACTGAAGAAAAAAGCGAATTGAGTTGAGTTTGCCTTCAACCCAACTCAGGGCACCGATGTTATATTTCACAGGCAGGTACTGATTTTTCTGGCTGTGTTACCATTTACGTAGAATATTTTGTTGTTCAATATGGAACTCAATTTCTTTACATAGTCTCGAAGTTTCCTATAATGGAAAGAAACGTCACGGTGAACAACCCCACTTTCCCGGCACTCAAGCCTCAAATTCTCCCACTTCAAATCCACTTAGCGAAGTTCCCAGAACTACTCTTAATGCCGGGGGTCATCACTGTTTAGTACTAGCAAATATGATAAAAGAAGAAGCGAAGCGCACGCTATTTTATGAAACTCGGCTCCCATTTCTCATATACAAACCATTTCATACGTAGTCTTTGTTATCCCTCCAGAGTATTATCAACAAATTCCATACTATAATTAACAAATAGACCCCTTTTACCCTTCTATACATACAACCATACAACGTATTAGCTATTTACATATATACAATACAATACAATATAACCTGATGAGTGTAAGCGGGAATCAATCATTAATCTAATTAATGAATATAATTAGAAACTATTCTGTCTTTTCAGTCCTCGTACCAAGTAGAGATTACGTCATATTGTGTCTAGACCCCTGTGTCTTCTCGTGTAACCTCACTACTAATTATTTTGTTTGCTCTTCTTCCTTTCTTAACTCCCTTCCTTCTCCTGGCGACCCTTCCACCCCGTTGAACGAAATCTCCCCGCCATCATGGCTAGGAAAAGCAAAGCAAGTATTGATTCCAGATGCCTGGGAAACCATCGATCGATCACGAGTGAGAAAAGAATATTGAGGAGCCGCAAGGCGAGATCCAAGGTTGTTCTCACAAGCAACCCACCAAATAAGAACAGGAGGAAGAGATACAGTGCACTTGATTCTTTCAAGGTAAAATGCTTCCTTGGATAATTTGATTCTGGCTTACGACCTTCTAATAGGTTGAACGTAAAGGTACCAATGGAAAGTGGCGGTTGCAACCAGCACTCAAACAGGACGGAATACATGTAAGTCATTGCTTCTGGTCATTACACAGGGGACCCGGGGTGATATTGACATAAGCTTACACTGGTTACTTAGTCACAACAATGGGCCCTTTCTATCATCCCCCAGCCTAGTTCACCACTTCTCTCCCTCCCTCTAGAACTCCGTCGAAAGATTTACGCCTACGCCCTCCACTGCCCCTATTATGGGAACCCCACCCTTGTAATGCCCAAAAAGAAAAGGAATTGCTACGTCGACAAAGCTCAGGCCGAAGGTCCGGAGGAACTTTCTGCGGTGACCATTTACAACACGCTCTCGATTCTGAACAAGCAAACGTATCTGGATGTCGTAGGCAGTAGCCTCTTTTATCAAGTCGTCACCTTATCCTTTAGAAGCTTGTATTTGCTGGAAACATTTCTCTCAAACATAAACCCTATACATTACAACTCGATCCGAAGCCTCAAATTATGTTTTTCCATTACACGAAAACAACATTCCTTCCCGCTTTCTGTCTTCCGCACTATTTCCACTCTTGCCAATCTCAAACACCTGCAACTACACATTTTGGTCGACCGGGAATTATGCGATTACGACAGCGCCTGGAAATGTCGTGGAGGCTTTCGATATGAAGTGAAGAAGGAAATCTTGAGGAAGTGGGCGGGTGCGAAATGGGAAATGCTCACAGGGATGCCTTCCTTGGAGAGCTTCAAGCTCTGTCTCAGCGCGGAACAATATTCTGGTGGACTCATCCCTATGAATGACCAGATGAAGCCTGCGGTGGGGATGGTTGAGGGGTTGAAAGAAATTAGGAGGTTGGTTGGTTGGGGCTCGGTTGCCTCAACTACTAGTTAACTTGTTGGTTAATGATACGTTGCTTTCGTAGAGAACAAAATCAGCTACAGCTTTTTACCCTGAGTTTATTTTTTCTACTTCTTTTGGAATCGTTGTAATTTGAACAAGCCTGGCTCTTTTTCGTATTTACGAATGGCTTTGGAATATTCCTTTTTGCTGACTGACTAACGCTTTTTCTATTATTTCAGAGCATACGTATATACAGTGATAATTAGGTGGTTCTACGAAATACAGGTACTGATTTGATTAAAACTTACTTCATAATCCTCTGTTATGAATTCTTTTGATTCACAATAGTTACTCGCTGCCGCTTTTACAGGAAAGTCGTCTTCTTGCAGACCCTTGGTGCTTAGCCTCGTAACCTCGTTACGTTATCTCGTAATCTCCCCCTCCTCACTGCTGCCTGTTCAACTCAACCAAGACGAACGCTACATCACTATTACTTAAGGACAGGAAGGAATACTAGGGACACCCATAATGGATTTGAAAAAGAGGCGCAAGACAAGATACAAGAGAGGTATCACCAGAAAGAAGAAGAATGGATTCGTGGGCCTTGATACGTTCATGGTATTTGGTTTCCCCGGTACTCACAAGAAATCCCTGACCTTTGTAGGTCAAGAAGCGATGCGACGACGGAAAGGTTCGATTGAAGCCAGCTGAGAAGGAGGATGGAACTCACGTGAGGACAACAATATTTGACCGCGTCAAGCTTAACTGACATCTCGTAGTCACGAGAATGGGCACTTGCAATTGTTCGTCAGCCTGGCTCCCCGCTACTGTCACTCCCACTGGAACTCCGCCAGAGAATCTACACATATGTCTTCAATTGTCCAGTTCCCGGTTTATACTCCGATTCGACCATCCTCACGCCCAGAAAGAAGGGGAACTGCTACACCAACCAAGGGCCAGTTGTGTATCAATTTATAAACGGAAACTCCATTGAGGACCCAGAAGCTACATTAGTCGAGATCTACAACACCCTTTCCCTCCTCAACAAGCAAACATATCTTGACCTGGTTGGCAGCAGTCTTCTCTATCGAGTCGCCACCCTATCCTTCGAAAGTGTCTACATGATGACCAGCTTTCTGGAGCATATAAACCCGGTTCACTGCCTCGCAATTCGCTCCCTTAAGTTGACCCTTAAGTGTACACCCAGTTGTCCCTCCCTTCCGCCTTTGGTTTTCCGCACACTGTCTTCCCTTACTGGCCTCAAACACTTGCATTTAAATATCTTGGTCGATGCCATATTGCTCGAGGCAAATGGACTTCTACGTTGCTCTACAGTGAATAAGGATGTAATAAAAAAGTGGGAGGGTTCTAGATGGGATTTACTGAAGGAAATGGATTCTTTTAAGCTTTCTGCAAGCGGATTCCACGTGTGGCGCGGAATGAGTGTCGGGCGGGGTATCCCTACGAGAATTGTTGGCATGAATGAGGTCAGAAGGCTGCTGAGGCGAAGGTTCAGTAGGGACGGGCAGGGTGATTGTGGGCTTAAGTAAATGAGTTGTATTGATGTGTAAGGTTTTCCGGTCAGTGAATCAATCGTACTCTTCTAATGTTACATAAAAACATCATAAGACTTTGCCTTCCAGCTAGACTGACACTATTATTGTATGCTGCTCGTATTCGTTAGTGCTATACACCATCCATAGTATTTTGCAAACATGGTTGCGTTGGCTTTGTTGTCATTGTGTTACATTATGACTTAGCAACCAACAGGTGGTTTGACCAAACCACTGATTTCCCAATTAGCCCCTTTCTTCACTTCTTTACAACGTCCGTTCAAGGTGAATTATTGATATCGGGAGAGTTAGGCTCAATGATAATATCCAGCCAGTGATAGTGGCCAAATGATACAACAGCATACCTATACGTTAACTGGTAAAAAGCAAGGGGGCTGGAATTGGCTGGCTCTATTGGATATAAGATCTGGGGCAAGTTGACCCGACGAATAAGCAACATAGCCTTCAGATTTCAAAAAACCATCACTTACAAATTTCTATCGTCGATATCATATTTAACTCGAACCCAGACTGCTATCATGAATACTGTGGTCCAAACTGATCAGCCTTCCCCCAACGGGGTCATAATTCCGGAGAAGCTCTTTGAAGTATCTGACCAAACTAGTAACGTGACAGGGGTGAATGGAGAAGATTCTAAGGTTTACCTTTCAGGATGGCGACTCCATGTTGTTACAGTTGCGTAAGTGTTCCGATATGTTACCTTTCCATTATTAAGTTTCTTTAGTCTATGTCTAGCCATGTTCCTACCAAACTTTGAAATCTCCATTATTAGCACGAGTCTTTTGACCATCACCTCGGATTTGAAAAGTTTCAATATAAGTAGTTGGGCTGTTGATGCTTATTTGATTACTTACACTGGTAAGTCTCCGGCCTATCCCTGATGTGCTTGTGCTTGTGCTGAGTGATGAGGACTTTTGATTGCATGGGCAAAAATGAGCGACATCTTTGGCAGAAAGTTATCCTTGATGGCAGCTCTTGTAACGTTGATGGTATTTTCTGGGGCATGTGGTGCAGCTCAAACGATGACTCAGCTGTAAGTCCGCATTTTCTGGGCTCTAGGGTCCTCGCTTAGGTGCTGATCGTTAATAGGGTCATATTCCGCGCTTTCCAGGGAATTGGTGGATCTGGGGTATATTCTCTTGGAATGATCGTCTTCGTCGAGTTGGTTCCAAAAAGCAAATATACTATTTATGGGGCTTTGATCGGGGGAATATTTGCTCTGGCACTGGGACTTGGACCGCTTTGTGGAGGAATTATTAGCGAGAGAACTACTTGGCGTTGGGTATTCCTTCTGAAGTATTCTACCTCCATTCAATCTCATTTCTCCTCCCCGGCTTGTCGAAACAATGCTAATTACAGTCCCGCAGTATTCCCGCGGGCTTTGCCTCTTTTTCCGTGCTGGCAGTCACCTTCCCACCGAATTTCCCAAAAATCCATGGCTCCTCTCCGGGTTTTCTATCCATGTTCCGCGTATCATCTTCCTACAAACATATTCATCGGGTGGACTTCCTTGGAACGGTACTGCTCTTGGGAGCCGGTATATTTATTGTCACTGCTGTTCAACAAGTCGAGGTTCATGGAAGTTGGTCGTCGCCATTGACTATTTCGTTGCTGGTGCTGTCCGCGCCAATCCTGGTTCTTTTTGTTTGGTGGGAAAGAAAGGTTACAACTTCTGGGGAAGAATCTGTTATGGAGCCTGTGTTTACATATCGATTTTTCAAGAGTCGAGTCTGGATGGCGATGATTATGTGAGTCAGGACCCGGAAGCTGAGTTGGTGCCTATCTAATTATTCATCACCAGGAGCTCTTTATTTTGTGGAACTGTTTTCACGATTTTGATCATCCAGATCCCACTCCGTCTCCAGGCAGTAAATGGTTTCTTGGTAAGGAAAATTATTCTATATCCACGTGTAGAAATACACAATATAATGAGCAAATACTGACACCATCCTTTCTAAGACACTGAGAGCAGGGACACATCTATTACCATTTGGTCTACTTGCTCCTTTCGGGGGGATTTTAGGTACTTGGCTCCAGGGGAAAAGGAATGTGCCACCAATACTTGTCCTATTCTTGTATGTAGAGGGGACACGGTTCTCCTACTATCCAATGTCCTTTGACCAAAAACATTATCCTGAGTCACTCCTGATGTAATCCTTAACCCTAATAAAAATCCCGTGCTGAATCTCAGAGAAAAATTTCATTAGCAAACACTGACTCACATCATCCAGGGGAGCCTCAATACAAACCGTTGCTGTAGCTCTTTTATCCACACTTCCCACGACCGGAATATTTTGGAAGCCATCATTGGCATACCAAGTTATGGCTGGAATCGGAGTCGGCGTGAACTTAGGTAGTCTCGTCATGCTGACTCCTTATGTTTGCGATGAACGTGATACAGGTAGCCTTCTTTCATGGGGTGGTGGTACCAAATTCCTACTAACAAACGAAAAGCGGTTGCTACAGCTGCAATCAACCAATTCCGATTCTTTGGAGGATCTGTTGGCCTTGCTATCGTTAGCAGTGCCATGTACAATTACACTCGTGCTCGATACGAAAACTTCTTGCCACCGGATACAATCAAAACATTGGAAGAAACCTTGACAGTTATCAAAAAGCTGCAGCCAGAAGTTCAAGGGAGGGTTCGAATTACGTTGGCGGAGGGTTACAATTTGCAGATGAGGATATTGATCGGGTTTGCGGCATTACAGATTGTGGCCACTGCACTGATGTGGGAGAAGAAAGTGGTGAGAATCAAAGGATGAGTTGGCTGGTTTTAATTGTGCCGTTGGAATTTTTGAATAGGGGATTACACAGACAACTTTAGGATACAAAGATGACCCAGAAAGACGAATAGAGAGATACACTCTTCCAATAAATCTAGAGATGTGTATCGTGATTCGGCAGACCAAGCGAGAGGACATCCACGTGACATTTCATCATATCATCATGATTTCAAAGGCAAAACTCAACCAGGTTTCGAATAAATAGTGCTGGGCTTTCGCAGGGCTCTGCAATTTGAAACTTATTCGATAAGTTTGCAGTTAGAATCCCATAATATCTGTCAGATCCTTCTTAAAATTCATAACGATACTATTCGAGAAGATAATTTAGCTGTACAACATATTTCTTCTTACTGAATTGTTATATACGGAATTTTAATAATGGTATGTAAAAGCTCGATGGAAAAAAAGGGGGGTTGGCACTAAGCGAGGTACAGCACCCTTGGATGGGGTGAATGTGACAAGCATCATATTGCTTTTGAACCAACCAAGGTTTTGGTTGGGTCTGAACTCTGATTTATGACGCTAGCATATAATTTCTACTGGCTAGTCTTGTTCTTGATGATCTTGTGACCGTTTTTATGATGATAATTTTTCTTTGTGACGATACTCCGTTGAGTTCATATTATGATGCAACTGCATGTGAGCTTTCTCTCTGTCTATAAATAGGACTTTCTACTACCCAAACTTTGTCCCACTAATTCGTGAGCACAAACTCTGAACATCAATCAATCTTCTAACACGAGTACATTTTGACTCCACACCTCAACAAAAAAGGTCACTTTACAGTATTGCATAAATTGATCACTTCGTCCTTGTATTCCACAACAACAAGATACAGACTTGCCTTCAAGGTGAGATATCTGAGTATCTTTTCCATCCTCTTCTCCCTCATCAGTCTCGTAGCTGCAGACTTCTAGTAAGCCCACGCCAAACCCCCACTTCAGTCTTCATTGCTCCACAACCAAGTATACCATCTACTAACACCACCTAAGCATCTACTGGGCCCACTCCATGGAGGTAGATGGCCCAGAAGGCGACAGAGTAGACTCAGACGGAATCCTCCTCTTCAACGAGATCCTAGACTGCAATACCCCAGTCTCCACCATGAAATACAGTCCAGACAACGACATCAAAAGCCATTCCTGGTACGCCTGCGACGGCTGCACAGGACCCGACCCAAAGAATATGCCAATCACCAGATACGAGCCCTATGATGGTCCAGCTGGTCCTGCTACTAATGAGCAACTTGATTATATTGTTCGTCTCTTATCTCCTTCCCCTAGTCCTTTCTTCTACCCGTTACGTTACCGGTGAACTAATAAGCTTTTATTATTAGACTCTCTACCCAACAACCAACGATCCAAACGATCCTCCAAATCGCTTCGTAATCACATATCTCAAAAAAGACGGATCATCAGGTGTTCCAGGTGATCACGGGTATTGCGATCTGGTATCGGCAGCGGACGCTGATACGTGGGGACCATGTACTCCTGTTCCTGTTGCGGTGTCGGGGAATGAGCCTTTTCATTGTGTTACACAACTAACTGCTATAACCAAGGTGAACTCTAAGAAGAGAGAGGCTTTTGTTGAGAGGAGATTTTTCGCGTGATCTCTGGTGGGAGATGAGGATTTGGGAGGGGTGTTATTTGAATGTCGGGAGGATTCTACATTGATTGGGTTTTTGGTTTTTGGGTTTTGAGAATAGGGTTTAATTCTCTAGCTGCATAATGGAGAAGTTGTTTTTACTGAAGGGCTGCTAGTGGATTGAATGGCGAGTTGTAACTATAAAAAATATCATAAAGTACAGTACACTCCTCGCTTCCTAAATACAACGTCCAAAGAAACCAAGAAAATTATACTAAACTTGTAGGACACGTCTCCAACAGCTAGTCTAAATAACTATAGAACCAAATGTTTACAATTATTATTGCCGTCTTGCGGTTTTATCTAGGGTCTACGATGAATTTTAGAACTTGTTTATAGGGACCGTCCCCGTAGCGAAAAATAAGCGATAAGGTCACTTGGAACAAGAACGTCTGCAAAGAGACGACTATTCCTTAAATGGAAAAGAAAGGGGTCTCTCTGAGTAATGCTTACGTTTAGAAAAGATTTGTGAAAAAGGCTAGACCATTACATTCATTCTTCTATAATATCTCGTTGATAGGGAAACAATTTTCTCAATTTTCCTATAGGCTTTTATATCCTAGGTTGAGATATTATAAGAGGCTCTAAAGCAATAGTTTAGGATGCATGTTCATAGTAAAGGTTGTGATTCTTATATTGAACCACCTATAAGAATAGAGTAGGAGAGTAAGATATAGGAAATAAGGAGAAATAAACTATGAAATTGTTCGTTATATATCGTTAAATCATAAGAAAAGCCAGTCCCCAATTCCTCATAAACCCAGATACCTCGGTAATCTTTCCAACTCGGCTAATAATCACCCCTATTCCATATCCTCATCTAGTCCTCTCCAAAGTCGCTGATATATCTGTCAATAACACATTCTTCCGCGAAAACCCCGAAAGCAGAAAATGGAATCCGTATCCCTGTATAGACTACACATGAAAAAAACATAAACAATAGATATCGACACTTCCACAGCATATCCTATTTACCCTAGTGACTGTACTTGCAATGAAAACAGTTACCAGGTAACAACTCCTCTGGTCCGCTCGAAAGATGACCTTCAAGTGTTTGCTGAGTAGATCCTTGGAAGAGGATATTGGCAAGCTGATCTGGCGATAAGGGAACCGAAGCACGAGGACTCATGGTGGAGAATTGGATGAATTGGATCTAGAGAGGTAGGTGTCTTTTCGTGGAAGTGTGAGGTTGTTGGGGTTCGTTTCGTTCGAGTATAAATGGCCTATTCGGTGTCGCTTGATTCTTCATCATCGCAGTCCACGGTGTCGCTTGATTCGTCATCATCTGAGTACACGGTGTTGATGTTCGTGTAATAGCCGCCGTATTTGGACTTGAGGTCGTTGATTTTCTTTAGCAAATTTTCATGCGATGGTTTTTTGCTGCAGTCCAATATCCGCCACTTTTCATGCGATGTTTTTGTGCTCCGGTCCAATCTCCACCACTTTTCATGCTCCTCTCTGTATTTTGCGACTGGCACTTCGATTTTCTTCCAACACAACGATTCATATTCAGATTCCCATTGAAGTTTCCATCTTCTTTCGCTTTCACACCAGTATTCTTCCCTCCAAGGTTTCGATCTTGACCTCCATTCTTCCACCGTGAGACCTGAGATCGGAACCCTTGTCTCCCCGCCTTCATTCGTAGATACCAGTACAGGCAAGGCTGCAAAGTCATCATCAAATAGCGAGTATCCCGTGTCATTGAGGACCTCTTTCCATGCGATCCATGTAGGCTTGTCACGGATCCTATCAAATGGGGTTTCTCCGTCGTCATTCGACAAAGTCGGAGAGCATCCACGCTTGAGTGCCATGGTTAGTGCTTCGCGACCCGAATCGCACTGCAAGCCCCCTTCATCTTGCATGAGATGCAAAGCCCCATCGCCCCAATTATCAATCGCCTTAACGTTAGCTCCAATTCGGATAAGAAACTTGACTGTCTGAAATCTAGCTGTCCAGCAAGCCTTTAGGAGAGGCGTAGAGCCCTGATCATCGCTGCGATCCATATCACAGCCCATTTCATTTAATTGACTCATACTAGAACAAACCCCCTCATCGGAAGACGCCCACCAGATAACCTGGTGAGGAATGCTTGTACCAATGACGTCATCAGGATCACATCCTTGGTTGATCGCAAACTTAGAAGCACGGACCACTTCATCAGCTGTGGCGCCGTGAATTGTCCAACAAAACCATAACCAGTCCAAGGTATGGCTTTTCAATATGTAAGCTATACTAAAGTGGTGTTCTCAAACTCATTGAGGGTGTGCTTACTACTTGGAAAGGTGGTGAAATGTTGTATCTGCACCTTGAGCGATCAGCCACTCAAATGCCTGAATCCACCCAAAGAGAGCAGTGTACTGTTTATTTGGAACTTTAGTAATTAATTACAGCTCCTCTTTTCCATGAACTTACCATAATAAGAGTCATACCATCTTCATCGCGGTCGTTGGGTGATGCTTCACCACGGTCAAAAAGCTCTTTTAATCCTACAAGATCATTTTCCCGTGCACATATTATCGCTTTAGAGTTTTCGGGGATCATATTACAAGTCCGTATGATTCTACTGACTTGCGGCTCCATGTGTATTCCGTAGGCCTTGAAAACCGATATATGCATAGCGAGTGAGCAAAACTGGATGTTAGGAAGGAAAGACATGTCCAGTCTGAAAGATCTGTCTCCCATATTACGGGTAACCTGTAGTAAAAGTATCCCGAGACCAGTATTACTGTAGTATTTTTCTGAAGAAACCATAGACCGGGACCGCTTGAAGCGTTTCGACACCCCAACAACTTCCTCTGGCCGCTTTCGTTTATTCGAGAGCCCAGAGACTGATTCAGCCGATTGGGCAACGGAGAGGGCGAAATTTGTCGTTGGTATCTGCTTCCAGGCTTGGTAGCCCTGATCAAGTATCCGCTTAAACTCTTCTTGGACCCACCGAGCTTCAGATCCAGCGACTCCCCTCGAGTTGCTCGACATTAATGTTTGTATTCCCTTAGTGAGATCCGCTTCAATCAGGAAAAGAGGGCGCGCTATGTCCGCCAGATTGTCGCCATAAAATACAAGACTGCCGTCGTCGTTCTTGGAGAGGTTCATTGTGGCAACATGATGTGACAGAGTATCATGAATTGTATCCGTCATTTGGCTCAGAACCCTCGAATACCATGCCTGATGCTGCTCGGTCTGAACTAACTGGCTGCGAACGAAGTTTTGGTCCATTCTGGAAGCGTTGTCTTGCAATGCGGATTGCAAGGTGTGACCCAGATCAGTAACATTATTATTGATCGACGCAACTGAGCCATTCAATGCTCCTAGGTCTGTGGTATTTGACTGCAAAGCATGACGCACTAATCCGAAACCTGTGCTGCTCAACTGCGCGAGTGCTCCAACTTCTGAGGATATCCCTTGAAGGGTTCGGTTATTTTGTTCTGAAATATCCGTGTTGTTTTGCTGGAGCCGTCGGAATGATGTCTCAGAAACGGTTTGGGCATTGGCGATATCCCCTCTCGTTTCCCCGAGCTCTCGACGGATGATGGTGTCGTTCTGCCTGCTGTATATTCAGTCGCTGCACTTGGAACTCTGCGTTCTGACGAAGAGAGGAGGAGAGAGAAAGAGAGATAAGCGAGCACTCACCTTCCCATAAGGGTAAGTATAAGATTAAGGGATGCTTTATGTCTCTCAATATCTCGACAAGACTGCAATATCCGATTTTCAACCGACGCGGCCCAGGTTACCCTCTTTCCAATTTTGATCGTCCAACTATCCGCTGCCTTCTCTGTTGCTTTTTGTACATCTCGCTTGAGGGCGACGAGTTCCCTTTCGCATTCCCGCAATGTGTTTTCGAGTTGAGTATCCTGCTGGTTGGAGGCCGTAGCAAAGTCTTTCACCCGTAAAACGAGATCGGTGAGCCCCCCCAGATCTTTGACCAGACGATTGACAGTTTGCGACGCTTTCGAGTAGCTGACATACAGCCCCGCAACCTCGATCCCAAGCCGGATCACGACATCTGTAAGGCCCACGACAGAGAAAGCATTTCCGGCGATCGAAAATGGTTCCGACATGGTGACGACAAAACGAGAATGATGCTCATGAAGGTAGGAATAGAATGCGCATCATGGAAGACGATGGAGAAAAGAAAAAGGAGGGTGACTTGGAAGGAGGCTGTGAGGAGGGCAATGTTCTCGAGGCTAACCGCGGGGCAGAACGATGCTGCATCGCGGCAATTCGACCAATTCGACCACGCGAGAAACATCATCAGCGCAAGTTTATTTTATTGGTTAGAGAAATCCAGCTGAAACCCAGAAGATCGCGATGTTGTACAGTACCTAGATACATAAAGAGACTGAAAAAAAGTACGAGGAGGTGATAGAGACATGTTATGTAGTCGAATATCCTCGATTCTCCAAGGCTCCTCCCTTATCCCCTTGAACAATAAAAGCAGCAACAACACAGCCTGAAAAAGCTTGCAACTAGAATGTGTAAATTACCACTTCCAAGTAGTACAAATGACTCTAAAATCAAGAAAAGTTCACAAGTATAACACGTATACGCATACTAATAGAAAAAGTACACTAGATAAAATATATCAGTGATAGTAGTTAGATAGTATAACAGACACCCTCTGCCTAATAAGTAAAAAGAAAATAGAGAAATAATATATACCTTGGGAAATACTAAAAAAGAAACGAAAAAGAATAAAGAAAAGACATACAGCCGCGTCTACAACTAGTACGAATATCGCTTTTTCTACTCTAATAAAAAAAAATTAAATATTAGGACTTAACTTTTACTTTTCTTAGGATTACTTTATAATAACGTCTCTATATAGATTAATATAGATATCAACTTAGTCTAGTACACTTATATTATTATTAGATAATATATTATAATTTATAGAGTATAATTACCGAGTCTCTTAATTAGATTAGATTGATTGATTTTAATTAATTAGATTAACTAATAATTAACTAATAATTAATATACTATAATAATATAGTTTTCGTTGTCTCTTCTTTCTTCTTCTCTTCCTTCCTTTTTCCCTCGCTCTTCTATAAAGCCTCTATTAGTTATAGTCTTATAAGAGCACTTTATAAGTAGTATTGAAATTCTACTTCTTAGATAAATAAGTATTACTCTAATACTATCTCGAGGTATAGCCTAGCTCTTAGTAGCCTCGGCCTAGTTATATAAGTATATTAATTATTAATTAATTATTAATCTAATTAACGTTAATTAGATTAGATTAGAGTATAATTAACGCCTAAATCCCTTGATTAGATTAGATTAATAGCCTATTAATCTAATTTAATCTAATTATTTCTTATACTAATTTTTACTATTATTATTATTATAAGAGAAAAATACCTCTATATATATTAAAACCCTTTTAGACTTATTTTAAAAGTTATATAGTATTCTCCTCTCTAAGAACCTAAGCTTTAGATAAAAAGAAGTAAAGATATAATAGAGTATAGAGTAGTAATTCTTACCTCTCTTTACCTCTCGCTTTATACTAAGATATACTAAGACTTCTAGCGCGAAAACTAGTCTGCCTTAACTTTTTACACTTTCTAATATTCCTAAATATTAACCTATCTGTATATAATAAAAAGTAGGTGTACTAAATCAGAGAGTTCTATAGTCTAATTATCTAACAGCGCTTAGACTTTAGAGGCGTGGTTGTTAAATCATAAAAAGCTGGGCGGTTGACTTTTACTTTTTTTTAGTCAGGTCGTAAAATCTGATATTCGTGCTAGTTATACCTACGGCTGTACCAGTTCTTAGAGTTCTCAAGGAGTAGAGTTAACATCCAACCCTTCCAGGTTGCCCCTTGAACAATAAAAGCAGCAACAACACAGTAAAAAAAACCTCACAAGACTATATCCGCATATTATACATCTGAATCACTATATTTGAACATTATAAATAATTCCAAATTCAAGAAAAACCAACAAGTACAACACGTACACGCACACCAACAAAAAAAAAAAAATACACCCGTTACACTATATCAGCAGTAACAACAGTAGAACAGCCACCCTTCAACTAACAAGTAAAAAGATAACAGAGAAACAATATATAAGTATCTTAGAAAATACCAAAAAAGAAAAGAAAAGAATAAAGAAAAGACATAAGAAAAAAAGGAATTAAATTCGAGAAAACCCCATTTTCTTTTCTTACATAAAACAATCCCTCCCTCCCTCCATGGTATCTATCTATCTATCGATCTTCCCTTGGCCCTCTCCCCCCTCTCCTCCTCCTCGCCCTTCCCTATCCTCACTCCAACCCCCCCTTCTTCCACCATCTTCCACCCCCCCTAAACCCCCTCCCCAATCTCAGCCTTAACCCACTTCTCCAACCCCCCCCTCGCAATAATCTCCTGAACATTAGGCGGCAACTCACCCACCTTCTGACTCCACGTCGGCCCCCCCTCCCCCTCCGTAACAAAAACCTTACTCCTCCTTAAATCCCAGACAAACCTCCATCCCGTGCGTCTAGTAAGTAATTTCTCCCCACTCTCACTCTTCACTGGCGTAGACTCTGTCGCGGGCGGCGGACTATCAAGACTTTCATGATTAAGACTCGGTTCCTTAACATCCGTTTTAGCATCCACAGCCGTAGACGAGAAAGTCTCACGCAGTCTCGTAACGAGTTTAGGAACTTCCACACCCATTAAAGCGTTATTAATGCTATTCCTCGAGAAGATATTGCCAAAGGACCCGGAAACAACAAGCGGGATCTTCTTAGCGAGGATCGCAGTAGCAGCTTGTTCGCGACTCGAACCACAGCCGAAATTGAAGCCGCTCACGAGGATATCACCTTCCTTGGCGATAGAGCCAAACGCAGTGTCGTAATTCTCCATGCACACCTCTGCCATCTTCTCTATCGAAACGTTATCTTGGTATGTGTATTTCCCGGGGTATATCCCATCCGTGTTGATGTTATCCGCATCGCAGAAGACGATTTCGCCCTCGACTTTTTCTGGGAAGCCCGGGAGGATGGCGGTGAGTTGCTCGTCGCTTTCATCTTTGCTTTCGGCTTCGGATACTGGTTCCGCGCCTTCAATTAGTGCTTCGGCGTCGGCGATGAGTTTGTCGAGTGCGTCCATAACACTGACAGCGCGATCCTCGTCCGCGATTCCATTGCCTTCACCGAGAACGACCTTTTCTACACCAACGGGCTTCTCATACCATCCCGGTCCACTGATCTTCCCACTCAACGCACTAGCAGCAACAACTTCGGGACTGGCCAGGTACGCCTTGGCATCTGGGGAACCCATTCTGCCTTTAAAATTACGATTGCTGGCACTGATTCCGACTTCACCTGGTTCGAGGAGACCCGTTCCGAGGCCGATACATGGACCACATCCAGCAGGGAGAGATTTGGCACCTGCGGCTAATAGTGCTTGCCAGTCACCTGCATCTTCGGCGGCTTCTTGTTCAGGTATTGAGGCTGCGGCAATATAGAATTCCACACCGGGTGCGATTTTGGCTGGAACTCCATCTTTGGAAGCGTCTTTGAAGACCTTTGCTGCGGCTGCTAGGTCGGAGGCTCGTGAATTGGTGCATGAGACTAGGTACGCTTTGTTTAACTTGATGTTTTGCTTCTCTAGGTCACGGAGGGGTGTTGCTACTTTGACGGAGTTGGGACCGGAGACGTAGGGAGAGAGGGTAGAGAGGTTGAGGTAGAGAGATTTGGCGTATGTTGCTCCTTTGTCGGCTGTCAATTGGTTTGCCACCAAGTCATCGATACTTTGGTGGGTGAAACGAGATTTTTTGTCGCCGTCGAAGAGAGCTGAGGTTGTTGCTTTTGCCCGGAGCCAGGCTTGTAGCATGGAGTCGATGGGGAAAAGTCCGGTCAAAGCTCCCCATTCCGTGGTCATGTTTGCAATTGCTAACCGATCGTCGATTGGTAATGTTCGCATCGTCTGCTCGGATCCCGTAAACTCGATAGCGTGGTTCAAGACTTCATCGTTGTTGAACAATCCACAAAGTGCAACAATAACATCCTTTCCTGTGACACCTTTTGGTAGGACACCCGTAAGAGTAACCTTTGCAATGGGTGGGATCTGCCACCAGGTCTTGCCCGTCGCCCAAATACTGGCAGCATCAGTTCGCACCATAGCCGTTCCCAAGCAACCCACACCACCATACATGTTACTGTGACTATCACTGGCAACGGTCATGGTTCCTGGCCAGGCGTAACCCTCCTCCACCATAATCTGATGACCAATTCCTCTGCCGGCGGGATAAAAGTCTACGCCCTGATTCTTTGCGAACTCTTCTATCTGTCGGTATTTCTTCAAATTCGTCTCGCTCTTATTCTGCACATCGTGGTCCAATGTCATGACAATTTGTTTTGGGTCGTGGATCTTGGAGGCACCAATGGACATGAACTTGAGTGCTACGGGCCATGAATTATCGTGTGTCATGCAGTGATGTGGTGATAAAGTGACATAGTCTCCGGCTTTGACAGCCTTATTCTCTGCTAATCCTAAGGAGTATCTCTGTACGATCTTTTCCGTCAGGGTTTGGGCGACTCGTGGAGTTTTGAGGGATGAGAGGATGGCAGAGGAGGAGGGATCGGTAGTTTGGGCATGGAAGACATCTTGCAGTCTCTGCCCAGTGGCAGTATATGCGCGGAGGTTGGAACCAATTTTTCGGAGAGGGACGAGGTTTCGAGACTGGAGTGGTCGGGCGCGGAGGCCTTGAAGACCAATTCGTTGCTAATTGGAGTTAGATTGGGAAGATGTATGCAAGAATTCATGAAGATATACTTACTGGTATCATCTTGCTGCCATTGAAGGTCAATTGGGAGTAGAAATGGTGTTTATAGAGCACCAGGAGTACTATTCCGATGTAGGAGTGGAATATTTCCCCGGATTATTTTAGTGCAGGGGTCAAGAGCCTCAAGATAAAAGCGGCATGCGGTGATGACTTTTCGAATTATCGCGTTTTCAATTGGTTGACCTTCTTGCAGGTGGGTCCAAGTCTCATCAAAAGCGGCGGGGCAACTACTAGAGCAGTTAGCTAGGTACGGACGTACTCGGTAGAAATTCAGATTATTATCAGGCAGTTGAAGGAAGCTTTGCTTTCTTCAAGTGGCTTACTTTCAATTCAACAATAGTACTATTTCTTTTTTTTTTAACTAGCTGCCTACATGATAAACCTGGATATGACTAAACTTCGATTCCTCCTACCGTACCTAGGTTTGACTCAAGGCTTCGGTTCTCTGCGATCAGACTTCAAATCGACCCCTCAAACGGCAACGAACTACAGTCCAGAAACCTTACTTAGAACTGCTGCACCTGCATCTACAGGGATGGAGGTCTAGATCTCTTTGTTTACAAAGTGGAAAGTAAATAGTTTCTTCCCGTTTAAGAAAGATTGAAGTTATTCCCACGAACACCGGTCCCCACTTGCTACCCCTGAGTGCACCCTGTGTGGCTGGAGGAGGTGCATAAATCAATGCAAAGGATAGCATATTGCACACGTCAGTTATCAATCGCGATCCGCTGGACGGTACTTGGTTTGTACAACAAATTTCCGTCTTTGCGCCCACTGTACTTCTAGTTGAATTTTGTACTATAGAATCGAGTCCACGTCTTCTTCTCTCGTGTCACGTCACACCAACATTCTGGATAAATTGTCTTGGGGATATATCCATCCTTGAATCCTGCTCCTGCTCCTTCTTCACTCCCCTCAACCCTCCCTCACCTCTCTCGGCTGCGACAATCCTCCTTGTCTTAGATACAACCACTCCACCACCCGCCTTCCGCCAAATTCTGACGACATGATTTGAGACTACGTCCAACCCTCAAAGAAAGCAGTCAACTTCATCGTCTACCATGTTGGAATCCAAACCACAATTGCTGCTGCCAATCCGCCTTTGCCCTAAACACGGATGAGAAATGCGCTGCTTCGCACCTTCGAATACTAACCAAACAGTCTTGCGTCATGGAGATACCGCCTCTTCTCTCACCCACCGCGCCTCGTTTGCACCCCCATCGAACCCATACGCGAAATGCCTCTCGTTCGCCCACCCGCGAGCGCATCACCGACGACATTCTCGCCGACCTCTCCCCCTCTTCGACTCACGCAGCATTCACGAATCCGTCGGGGAAGCTGAAGGCCAGTATTGAAGCGGCGTCAAAATCGGAACGCCAATTTGGCATTAGGGCGACACTAGCTTCAAAAAAGATACAAGAATGGGTGGAGGAGTTATCAAGTTGGCCCTGGCCAGAGTCCGGCGGCTCCGAGGGGTTCGAGATGCCAGTCGCAAAACGGAGGAAGGTTACGGACAATACTCAAAGAAGGGAATCATCAAAAAAATTCGAGAGACATGGAAGTCGGGATGTGGAGGATCCGGAATATATGGGTAGTCTGCTGGCTGACGATGTTGATCGATACGAGGTTCGAGTGGAGGAAATCAACCAAGATATGGAAGACCTCGACGTGGAATCAATCAAGAGACAAGTTTTGGATACACACTTTTCTGCCAGGTCCCGCCCTTCGTCGTCGTCCTCCAATGCGCCCATGCCGAGCCTCTTTTCCTCGTATACCAAGATGGACGACTTTACAGCCATTGTCACAGCGACCGTCCTGCAGGCTCTACCAAATCTGTCAAAACTGATGCGCCTGATGGATGTATGGAGTATACGGCTGGCAGTCTTGACAAAAGTCCCACCTTTGCTCTGGGCACTGGATATTGCTGAGGAAGCGCTCAAGTCGGGATGGGGAGTACTGGAAACCGCAAATGGAGGAGACGGCCAGGAATTGACACGGGAAAATTTTGAAATAATGAAAAACGCATTACAGGATAGAGTTACGACCCTGGGTCAGGATTTGGATTTTATGCTGGATACTCTGGAAGGTCGGGAGGATACCTTACCGGATTCTTGGCTAGATCGCATGGAATCAATTGAAGATGATTATGGCAAGTGGGTGGTGTCTGTGGATCGTCATATCCGACAAGTTGAGTGGGAGAAGATGGCCAGGGCAAGGAAAGAAGCGGATGATGCTCGGAGGGCAGCGGAGATGGAAGCTGCTGAAGAGGCAAGAAAAGAGGCTGAGGCGGCGGCGGCGAGGGACGCTGCCAAAATCCAGGAGGAACAGGATGCTCGTGATGCGGAGGAGGTTCGAATCAAGGATGAGTTGGAAGTTGAGCAGCTGAGAAAATTGGAAGAACAGGCATCCCTTGAAGCGGACGAGAAGAGAAAAATACTGGAGATTGAAGAGGCCCGGAAACTCGAGGAACAAATTGCTGCTAAAAATCTCCAAGAGGCCGAAGACCACGCGGAAATTCTTGAGGTAACGGAACCTGATGTTTTAATTCCCACAAATGTTGAAAAGGTGGCCGAGGACGATGAAACGCATAGCAAAATCAAGGATTTGCCCGATGTAACTTCACAGTCACCCTCGAGAGAGAAGATACCTCTGTTTTTGGAACAACCACACAGTTTGGAGTTGCCCGCTTCTCCGCCCAAAGAAATAGTCGAACCAACATCGTCGACAGTTTCCTCTGAACAGATTGTTGAAGTGGTGGCCGATCATGCAGAAATCCCGAAAGACCTTGATCATGAATTGGCTATTCGGCCATACACAACAACTGGATCCGAGTCTTCTCCCTCACTTGGATCGCCAGCACATCAAATTTCCTCGAGTCCATTGATACAAGAATCCCATACTCCAGAGAGTACGGATATGAACGATGAATGGTCACTAGTAGATTTATACAAAGAACGTCAACAACCCATCAGGTCCAAATCATCAAGTTCAAATGCTAGTGGTGCCTCTGCCAAGGCAAGAGCTTCCAAACGGCATAGTAGAAATATTTCTTCAGTTTCAAACTTTTCGCCCTCGATTTTAGAACAGTCGGGATACTTCCAAAGAAGTCCTTTGGCCGAGGGAGCTTCGAATTCCGAAGAAAATGGTTGTCTGGGAATTACTGGATTTGCGAATGATTTTAAATTTCCCTCTTCCATAGCGGAAGTCGATACTTGCGATGACTCGCTCCTATCTCTTGAATCCCCATCTCCAGATAGAGTCCTTCCTTCAGTAGAGCAAGGAGAACAAATAACGATCCCCAAATTCAGCAACACAATGGCTACCCCTCGACGACCATCAGCCATTCGATTAGAAACCCTAAGACGGAATAGTAACGCCTCAGACGCCGCAACAGTCGTGGGCTGGGGCGATGGTTCCAACTCACCAGCAACCACCAAAACGCCCGTCCCAGATGAAGTTGATCAATTCCACGGGGACTACGAACCATCTCCCTCGGCGGGTCGAATGGGATTACGAAGCTTAGATATATATGATAACAGTCCTCCGGACTCCCCACAATCGGCAGTCACCTCTAAACGACAGTCCTTACCTTCGCCTACTAGTTCTACGTATTCGATTTCTGATATATCGGATACTTCGAGTTTATCCCTTGACGCACCGATTTTTGATGATATACAACTTTCTAAGTCAATATCGTACTCCAAGCCGATGAACAGGGGAGATGATCAGTTGCAGCAACAAATATCTTCTTTGCTTGAATCGCTACCCGCCAGAATACGTCTTACCTCCGAGCCAGATGTTAAAGCCACAGGTACATTGAGGCCCAAAAAGACTCGTCGATCCGTTACCCCATCATTCAGATCGCATTCTAGTTTGAGTAATCGCGCGCCTACTCCTTCATTCCTCCTCTCTCCGGCTTACAGCAGAACCACATCTCGCCCAAGACCACAAAGTTCAAATCCTGAAATCAAACTCTATCATCTGTCACGCTCCACTGGAGAAGCACCCATCAAATTGTTCGTCCGTCTCGTAGGTGAAAATGGCGAACGTGTGATGGTTCGCGTGGGAGGAGGATGGGCGGATCTAGGCGAGTATCTCAAGGAGTATGCTAGTCATCATGGACGACGCAGTGCAGTCGACGACGACAAAATCGAAATCCAAGACCTGCCCCCAAGAATCGTGTCGAGCTCTTCTACTACGTCGACAGCAACGATTCGCGGAAGTGAGAGTGGGAGATCAAGTCCTGCGTTTTTCCGACCTAGTTCTTCACTCGATCGTCCGATGTCCAGTCTCAACGTGCGAAAAACTCGGAAATCCTTAGGTGAAAGCGGGCTTGGGGATGCGAGACGCGATTTCAGATCTCCCAGCACGCCGATACCCAATCGACGCTCCCTTGGAGCAGCCGACACCGCGACTCCTGTTCCCTCCGTTACCAACCGATCTGTCTCTTCCACCGCACCTCAAAACAGTAGATCCACATCCCGCCTCTCCTGGACCAACGAAGAAACTAGTCTTGGACTCGCTGGCCCAACGGGTCGGAATGTCGAGATTAGCGAGAGGGATCGGGAGTGGGTGGAGAGTATGAAGGAGAAGGTTAAGCAGGCTTCGGCGGAGAAGGATCGGGAGAGGGAGAGGGAGAGACGGGCCAAGGAGAAGGGGGAGAGGGAGCGGGGGGCGAGTTTTGGTGAGATGGGGAAGGTTGGCGGGACGAAACGGTTGTTTCGGAAGGGGTGAGGTTGTATGTTTGTCTTTGGGGTGATGGGTGATGGGTGGGGAGGGTGATATTGTGGTATGCGTTATTTGGGTATGGATTGCGGTAGCCTGGATATGGATTGATGGAAATTCGTTCTTGGGCAGGGAGGCGAGTGGGGGGGATATTCATTGCTTGGTGTTTTTTTACATAGCGGGTGGTTTTGCTTCTTTTTTCTTGTTTACTTCATCTTTCTTTTTTTTTTCTTTTTCCGCGAAATCAATACCCCCTTTTTTTATATAGATCAATTTTAGTAGCTCTTCTTTCTCAAAACAAGTCTTTTTTCGTTTGACTGCATGTTGCGATCGTGATGTTTGGGGTATGGGGTTTTTAGGGTCAGGGTCTGGGTCTGGGTTGTTGAGAATTTGGGGTTTGATGGGTGGGTTTCGAGGGGAATCCTAGGAGGTTAGTTAGTAAGGTGGGAGCGTGATAGGGTAATGGAGGGGAATGCATAGTTGAGGTGGTGAGGGGGGTCTTGGCAAGTGAGATGAGTGGTAATAGGTGACAGGTAGGAAGGCTTTAGTTAATACGTGGAGTTTGCTTGGGAGAAGCTCGAAGTTATTGCCTTTAGATATTTAATGAGGATGTGGAGGAAGGGATGTGGAGGAGGAGGAGGAAGTGGAGATCTCGGGTGAGGAGGGGGATAGGTGGATAGGTTGATAGGTTGATGGTTGTAAGTGTAAGTGTCAGTTCTCTCACCTTCTGGGATTAGATTACTTTTTTTGGGTGGGTATTTGATGTGGTGATGGGGGTTTTAGGTATGTTTGTTGTTGTTCTTGGTCGGGTGTGGAATTGAGATGCTGGTTTCTCTTCATGGAGGTTTTTTTACTTTATTTCTCTTACTGTTTTCAGGGCACTGATTTTAGGTGTCTGTCGTCCTCCTTTTAAGGGGGCGGGGGACGTGGGTGGTGGGAAGAGTACTTGTAGGTGAAGTAAAAAAAAAGGGCTTTACGAAATCTCGCTTCTGTGGTCTGGCGGGAGGAGTTACTTATTTATGTAGGATGAAAAGGAGTAGGGTGGGGATGCACGAGTAAGGAAGTTAGAGGTGATGTCCTTTTGGAGTTGGTCGTTTGGGATGGAGATGGGATGTGGATGTGAGTGTTTCCGCTTTTTACTGCGTTTCTAGAAATATATTTATGGTGTGATGGGTACGTGGTGATGAGGATGTGGTGGTGATGGTGGGTGATGGCGGTGGTTGTTTATTTCTTTGCTCTTTTGATTTTTTCTGCCGCTTGTCACTGCTTGGGAGTGATATTTGGATATTGGGAGGTGGTGAGTTGGGGCGGGTTGGGGAGGCTTCTTGTGATCTTTACTTTTTTTGCGGTGAGGAAGGATCTCTTTTCCGGGGTTTTTGGAGAGGTTGGATTTTCTTTTGGTATTTGCTCCTTTTGCGTTTTTTTATTTGGGTTGTGATGGTGATTGGTTACTTGGGGTGGGTTGTTACCTATCCCGTTGAAATTCTAATGTGTGTACTTTGCCATTTTTGGAGCGAATATTCTTATTTCGGATTTTGAAGTTGGAGTATGATATTTTTCATGGCGAATTTTGGTTGCGCTTGCTGTCGTTTGGGAAAATCGGCAAGATGAGGGTCATCATCTTGCAATGCACCTTCCAGGTTACTGGAGGATAGAAATTGTACTGCAGGTGGTCGGTTCTATTAGGTTGCCTCTTCCTAAAGTATTTTCTGTCAAGTCGTGCCTTCCTCGTCTCGAACTTGGGACAACCGATTATCGGAGACAGTTTTCTTTGTCGTTTTGCTTCTCCTTCGCAACAACCTCATTATCAAGTAATATTCGTTTTAATCGACATTCGCTTCAATCGACATTCGCTTTGACCAGTTCTTGTATATCATCTTATCCTTAATATATATCCAACGACAATTTCGCTACAATTGACCTCTCCGGTCGTTCAGCAAAGAAAGAGCGGGAGATACTTTACCTCAAGCAGTATGAACATTCTTCTTCGCGCACAAATACATATCCCTCTAACATTGCATTCACAGATTCGCCTATCTCATCCAACAAACATGGGAGACCAATCACGGGACAACAATACTGCGGAAGATACCTCGGATACATCCATCTTTCTCATCCAGGTCAGCGTCGACGGCGACGCTCGAATAAACAGCCATGATACTCGTCCCCTCTCCGCGGCCGTGGCAGCTTTCGAGGGTACCGACGGACTTGATCGGTATTGGTATATCCTACCCAAGAACCCTACCGCTACCACGCAACGGGCGAAACTCATGTCTGTTGTTATGGCACTTGATATTTCTTTGCGCAAGTATAGGAAGGCTGTAAGAAAATCCGGAGAATTGCCGATTATTCTTCTGCGGTTCAACTTACAAAATACAGGTATACGAACGAGACCGCTCGACCCTCAAGCATCCTTACACTTCAGCTCCTCGCCTCCATCTCCAACTCTGCTCTGATTCCAGATACGCGCTTGACTGTCTAACAAATGGATCACCCGAGTGGGAACAGATTGATTGGAGTTGCGTCGATGGTGAAAGCACTGATGGTGAAGAATCCAAGGATACCGACCTAACCTTCTGGGCCTTGCAGCTTCAAAAGGAATTAGGGGAGCTGGGGATTCTGGAGTTGATTGATGTACCGAGTACGATGGTGGAGGATCTTTGTAAGCAGGCGATTGATTATCATGGGGAGTTGAGGGGGAAGAAGGAGAGCGGGAAGTGGGTTGAGTGGGTTTGGGATTTCGAGGAGTAGGGTTTGCCTTTTTTTTTTGTTTTGTTGAGCGGGTTTGGGTTTGGGTTTCAGCGGTTGGTGGATGGGGGGTGGTGGTTAATGTAGGTAGCGGTTTTAGTTTTTTTGAATTTTTAAACGTTGGTTTGCTTTGTGTGTTATCACATGTTTGCTAGAAGGGAATTGTGGGATAGAAGAGATACTTGGCGTCTTTTTCCGAAGTCATTGCTTGAGTGAGTTATCCCATTTAACTTAGTCACATCTCGAGAAAAAGATATTATCTTGCAGTTCTTTCGAATCAACATCAATCAATATCAATCTATTTCCAGCGGGGAACATCTTTCAGCTTCGCTGTGGGATATTGTGCAGTAAACATTGAACAGAACTACTTTCTCTCGTCTTTCTGCCTTCCTTGTTTGTGTAGATAATTTGGAAAAATGGAAACGGTTGTTCGGGAAGAAAAGACAAATGAGGTGCTTAATTTCTCCTTCACTCGGGTTCCTCTCACAATACCTTTGATTATCTCAAAGCTGGGAGACAATGAGAGAGAATGGGGAGTTTTTCTTTGCCTGCGACTCGGGATGCTCTTTTTTCGTTGAGTTGTGCTGTTCCTACTTTCGTCGTTTAGGGCAAGGGAGGTTCCCAGTGTACTTCAGTCAATCTGGCCAAGTTACAAACGACAAGTCAACCTTTCTTCCAATCACCATACTCGACCTTCCTATGCCATTGCGTTCATAACTCATACATTTTGAATAATCTCATTAGTAGGCAGACACACCGCTGTAAATAAACTTGTCTCACCACATGCCATCCACTTTAATGCCAACGGTTTTCAAAAAGCCTCCACGTCAAATGATCTACAGCAACGGACCCATAATCGAGATACGTGTAGAATGCGACGGTCGCTACAAGAAAACCAATCCGGCGCAGCCGTCAAAGAAAAAGACGAACACCATTCAGTCATCATACCTCCCAACCAAAAGCCATCACTCGAACGAGCAGAACTCATCGCTTTCATCCTTGCACTCCAACACTCCGTTACCATGTTCGAAGATTGGAAGTCTCTGATACCTGAATCCCTGTTTCCTCGTCTAATACTAGATATTTATTGGCATTCATATAATATCTTTCGAAGCCTTGCTGTTGATACGAGGTCGCTGCATCCAAGGGATCCTAGTCGGGAGTTGATTATCGTTGCGCAGGATCTTATTGAGCATGTGAAGAGTCTGGGTGAGTGGACGTATACGGTTGTTAGGGGAACACATAGGATGAGATCGGATCGGGGGTGTGCAGTAGTAATTAGGGAGTACGAGAAAGGGGAGTGGAAGGGGGCGTTGTTCTCTACCTATGAACATGCTAGGATTGCTTTGGCTAGGGATTGTATTAGGAAGCAATTGCCAGGGCGGTTGAGGAATGTTGGGACAAGGCGATGTGCGTTTTAGCGTTGGAAGATAGTGGGTGTGGTTATTAGCCGGTTGTACTTAGTTTTGAAGTGAAAGCATTTGGGAGATGGAGGAATTGCTTTTTGAACAGTGAATCGCTGTCCCCTTTCTATTGCTAGATCTATTGCTTACAAGTACTCTGCACAGTATAGAAGAATAACTAATAGATTGTCTAAAGGTTTTGGACTAACAGTTTAATTTCGTTAGACTTATTTTGTAAGAGACTTAATTTCGCCTAATATAATTTCTCTCAATATGTATCTCTTAATCATTTGAATTCATTAATTGGCATGATACAATCGGTTATTTAGGTCTCAGCTCGGCGCTATTCAATGTAGGCTATCTAATTAGTCCAGGCACTCTTGAGGTAAAACTGGCTTCTTGAGGTAGGCCTGGCTGAGACAATTCTCTCTTAAATACTCCTACTAAACTTCTAAATAAAACTCTCTTTTGTATTTATTACTAAATATATTAACCCTTCGATAGATGTATAGCTTAAGATTTGTAGTATACGAATTCATAACTTTATAGTCGAGGCTTGAATTAGGTTTCAGATTGCCTTAGTCCCCCTATAATATAATTTTAATCGCCCTACTCTTTCCCGTAACCAAAGTGGACGACACCTATAGATTTAGAGGAAGTTACTTATAAGTATCTTACTATACTGGTTAAATTTCTAAGAAGTTAATAGTAACTAGATTTTTAACTCTTATACTTCTTATTTTAATTAGACTAATTATCTAGAACTCCTTATTAATTAGTTATACTATATATAGTAGAGTACTAGTTACCTTCTTAAAAATATAAATAGAAATAACTTATACTATAGGATTTAAGCCTTTATTCTTACTCTATAGATTTACTATAGTATCTAATACTCTTTGTTAAGGGTTACACCCGTGGAGTAGTCTTGATGCCCAGCGACATCTATGACAGTAACATATACACGTGATCTATATGCTTGACGACTACACATACGCTCGACGACATATATATATATACACTTAACAGTATATATACGTAAGTAATATAAGTATATAAGGAGGTAAGGACTCTGGTTTAGAAAGGACAATAGAATCTTCTTATACATAGACAGCCTCTATAGTTCAATTCATAGTATTTACTACAAGCTCTAACACTCTTAGTCTAAATATAAGCTTATTTAATTACTTCTTAGTAGTATACTTAGCTAAGAGCTATATAATACCTTCTAGAGAACTAGAGAGTCTACTACTAGTAAGTTTATAGTAGATACCTTAATAATTTTCTACTATAAGTTAGTTCTAATACTTATTAAGCGTAGACTTATATCTAAAGGAAAATCACTTAATATAATCGTTTATAATAGAGAGTATTAGATTAGAGGTTATTTATTATAAACATCTAACTATAAATTATAGATTTAGAGTAAGAACTTTTATTACTAAGCTATAAGACCTATTGTTATAGAGGAGGATTATACTCTAATTAAGATATTAAAGATAAAAGTGTCATGAATCACGTGTACACGTGACTAGTGAAGACTAGGCGGCGTCCTAACAGGTTGAGTACTATTATATACTCTTATAGTAATAGAGGATTACTTAGACTAGCTAAGCGAACCAGGGATTTCATATAGGTTAAATCACGTGACTGTCATTGATTAGTGATAATCAACTGAGCAACGCTAAGTAAGATTAGGATGATTAGGGTGATTATACTAATTAACGTGAGTAGGGAGGTTCTATATAAGACTAGTACGTCTACTATTAGATAGGAGCTTCGTGCTTAACTTAATATTACATTGTTATTACTACCTTAACAGCTTTATAGTTAAGTAACGAGTTTACCTCTAAGTAAACACCTAGACCTTAATTGTGCCTCTTTATAAGAACAAACCCTAGCGATACTTAGTACCTTAGTTAGTTAGTTTGAGAATTGTTACACTTTAAGTACCTAAGCTTAGAAGTTAATTAACACGATATTAGCTACTTTATTAAACCTACGTACACTAGTAGTAACCCTACCTACACCAACCGTGGCGCTAACTATTACCACTTAAGAGGAAGTTAAAATCCCTCTTCTAAAACTATTCGATAGATCGCCTAAGAAACTTATAGAGTTTCTTATAAAGGTATCTATGTACCTCTCCTTCTATACTAGTTAGTTTACCTATAAGATAGACTAAGTTATCTAGATCACTATATGACTAGAAGAGGTAGCATATAACTAGATAGAACCTTACCTAGAAGATTTCTAGGCTAATAGAACTACTAATAGAAAAGTCTCTACTACTATGATAGACTAAACAAAGGATTTGTTTAGGAATGTTAAGAGATTTAAGTTAGGAATAAACTAAGTATTTAAGAACGTAGACATAAAGAAGAAAGTAGTTTATATACTATATGCCTTAAGGTAAAACAGATCTATAGCTAAGTATACGTCGTAGTTTTAACAATACTCTACGCGCATAGGATAGAACGACGAAGCTCTAAGAGAGTAGTTCTACTGAGGACTTAAGGACAGCGTAAAAGATAAGCTAGCTAGGGACGATTTCTCTAACACGTTGAATCTATTAACTAACGAAGCTATTAAAATTAACAATCGTAATTATGAACGAACCCTAGAAAAGAAGGGTAGCTATAGATATTAAGCCTTAAAGGGTAGCCACTAAAGGGATTACAGAGATCTTATGTAACTTAACGCTACTATACGAAAACCCTTCTAGCTAAAGCAACAACATGGTGGAAGGCTAGGGCTTTCCTAGAAGGAACGAAACCGACGACGCGAGCAGAACCTCTGCTTTTTATGTGGCCTGACTAGCTACAGAGTAAGTGACTGTCGTAAGAAGGCTGATTCCTTAGGAAAGCATTAAGTATTTACTACAACTAGGAAGGAAATAGCATTACTTAAGAGATTCGACCTATCTAACGAAGAGCTAGAAGCTTGCGGGTATAGAACGTAAGTAGAGGATGAGGAGAACTCTATCCTAGAACAATACTACAAGGGATGTTCTGAATTAGAGCATGATCTGCCTCTATAACAAATAGTAGAAACTGTAGATTCCTTATTAGTCTTATCGCTAGAATCAATAGACTTGTCTAGTTAAGGAAATAACTAGGACGACGACCCTTAAGTAGGAGAAACATAGGCATTCATAGGATGCTTTAACCGTGGTAACTGATAGGTAGACCTAGACAGAAACAAGTTAGATTTTTAGGCCCCTTACATAACTAGAGGACAGGCTTTAGAAGCGCTAGAACGATTTCGAGTTTAGGATAACCTCCTAATAAGTATTATCTTTAGGAATCTTAAAAGCAACCTAGACACTATAGAAGGAAAACTAAACGTATAGACTATCGAGGACATCTTTAAGTCTACCCTTGAGTTGTGGCGAGAAAGGGATTAACCTTTTACCTAACCTTAAGTAGGAGAACGCTAGACCCTAGAAGTTATATTAGGAGATGTGATTATATAGTAGCGTTACTACCTAAAACCTACATTAGACTAGGAATTAGAGAAATGGTTTACTAGTAATAAACCTGACTACAGCTGAATAATAGAATAGTAAATAGTCTGTGGAGTATTAGAAAGTAACTCCTAGTAAGTAATACTCTACCCTTAGAGGAACGACCCTTAAGTAGTAGAAATTAGCTAAAGAGAACATAGTTTCGTAGTCTATATAAATAGACAGGAAATCTACGCTATGTTAGGAGACTACTAGTTTATAGTAACTGTAAAAATTAGGGGAAAGGAACTCTAGGTTATAATTAACTTAGAAGCGATAGGTAACTTCCTTTCGCCCTTAGCTCTTAAGAGGCTAAACGTCTCTGTTAAAAAGACAGGACTATACTAACTAGGCATGGTTAATAGAACAAACATAGTATATTAAAACAGAGTTATTAATTAGTAAACTATCCTAACATAAATTACTATCGAAGGACACTACTTAGATATACAATTTAACATTATAGTAATTAGAAGCTAGGACGTAATACTTAGTATACTATAGATTAGTAAACATAATCTAGATATTGACTGGAAAGCCTAAACAATGACTTTCAGCCGATGTGACTGCGAAGGATCGCAGCCTTGACTATATAGCCGGAACGAGGTTAGCGCTACCTCTTCTAAAGCGCTAGGACACCTTGCCGAGGGTCCTCCACAGGTTAGTAAGAAAGCTGATAACATAATACCTGTGTAGTACAGAGAATTCGCGGAATTGTTTGAGAACCTAGAGGACTTGCGAGCCCTACCGGAACATCGTCTGTAGGATCATGAGATTAAATTGAAAGAGGGTTATGACCTTAAGAAACAGAAAATGTAGCCTTATAGTTGGATCAAGCTACAACGCTTTAAGAGCTATGTTGTCGAAGGTTTAAAGAAAGGTTATATTCAGAGATCTAAATCACCTATTCTATCAAACATGTTAGTCGTTAGTAAGAAGGACGACCTAACAGGTCGAGTCTACGTCGACTACCGAGATGTAAACAACGTAATAATTAAGGACGCTTACCTGCTACTAGAAGGATAATATCTACTAGACAGAATTAGCTCTACTAAGATATTTATAAAACTCGACCAACAGAACGCTTATACCTTAATTAGGATTAAGGCAGGCGATAAGTAGAAGACCGCTTTTAGATTACCCTCGGGACTCTACGAGTACACGGTAATACCATTTGGATTAGCCACCGCGCTAGCAACCTGCCAGAGGCAGAACAACAACATTCTAGAAGGTCTTCTAGGGGTAATAGTCATTTGTTACCTAGATGACATTCTAATCTACTCAGACAAAGTAGAAGAACACGAGGACTATGTACGCGAGGTTATGAAAAGACTTGCTACAGTGAACTCTCGTCTTAAGTTGTTAAAATGCGAGTTTGGAGTAACTTGTACTAAGTTCCTGGGCCGGATAATATCCCCAGGGAGAATGGAAATTGACCTAGACAAGATAAGGGACGTCATTAACTGGGAATCGCCGAAAAACGTCAAAGACATTCAACGCTTCCAGGGATTCGCTAACTTCTGCTGTCAGTTTATAGCAGACTACGCTAGAATATCAAAACCAATGACGAACCTCACACGAAAAGGAGTGCCTTTTGTGTGGGACGAAATCGTAGAGACAGCCTTTCAGACAATAAAGAAACGCTTCACCGAGGAACCAATCCTACACAGCCTCTGATCGTTATTTCTTAGGTCGTACTTAAGCGTAGGGACACGCTAGGCTAAGAAGGGGATAGTGTCACGAATCACGTGCACACGTGACTAGTGAAGACCAGGCGGCGTCCTGACAGGTTGAGCACTATCATACACTCTTATAGTAACAGAGGATCGCTTAGACTAGCTAAGCGAACCAGGGATTTCATA